>JAJEJO010002122.1:0-12757 GCA_020662805.1 Glaucomys volans | reverse complement strand
TTACAGACACTTCCTCCTGACAATAAGCTGGTCTTGAGCAAGGTGCTGCCTGTGGGGCTCCTGAGGCCTCGTTGAGGGTGAGTCCCAGGGAGGCTGCTCCTGGGCTGATGCCACCTCACCTAGGGATATTATAGGCTCAGAGCCAAAGGTTTGAGTTCCCAAAATATGAGAGGAGTCGTAAATTTCCAAATCTCTTGGGAGTCCTAGGCCTTCCTGGGGAAACTTCCCCACCCGGAAGCCAGGCTGGGAGAGGCAATTTCCTTGTCTTCCTGTGTGAACTTTGCTGACTGTGTGTGACAGTGTTGCTCTGGGAGAGTCCCATTTCTATGTGCCTGTGTGAGAGGTATCGTTGAGACCATTCCCCAGCAAGGCCCAAGGCCCAGTGTCCACTTCCTGGGTGGCCAAGGCCACGCTTCCTAACACAGGCCACATCCCTCTACCCCACCCTCCCTTCCTGCCCCTCCAGCAGGCTGCCGGGGGCTTCTGCTTCCTGCCCCAGGTTCTCCCCAGGGGGGTTCTGCTCGCTGGGCTCCCCTCACCTTCTTGCAAGCTCAGCTATGCATTAAACTTCTGTTGTACAAACTGCACCCGATGTTTTTTAAGTGTTGTGGTGCAGAGCTCTGCAGGTGATCCCGTGGCCCTGGGGACAGAACAGAAGCCTCCCAGGCATCAGGAGCCTCTCACTTCTCGACAAAGAATCTGAACGAGAAGAGGAAAAACCTGGGATTCACCAGAGCCATGAAGGGGCACAAGGCACCCCGCCTCAGCATCTTTCAGCTGATTGAGTCATCAGTAAAAAAAAAACAAGGCCCTTGACACCCAAGGTCCCTCTGTGTCCTCAATGGAGAATGGCTTTAAGCATTAGGGGAGGCAGGACTTGAGTGAGACAACTCTTGAGGGGTCAAGGCAAGAGCCTGGCCTCATTGACACGGGGCAATGGCAAGTTAAGGGCAAGGTCCTGGGGCTTCTTCCTGGCACCGCAGGCTGGGGGCTTGTGTGCTCAGCCAGCACGTGGCACACAGTTTCATTGCAGTGACCGGTGAGCAAACCAGCTCTTCTCGCCTGGGTCATCTGCTGGGTGGGGTGGCCATTTAGAGAAGGACCGCAAGTCTTCATTCCACTCACAGCCTCAGCGTCACCTTGACTGTTGGTGGCATGGTGGGAGTAGGTAGCACACTCTGTTTGATTGCTACCCCTTCCTTTCTTCTTCCTCCCTGACGTCACTTTCTTCCTGGCAGGTAAAGAAAAGTCCTAAAGGCAGAGGAGGACACTGGAAGTCACAAAAGTTCAGATGTGGCATCTTTGGAGCTACGACCATCTAAGGTTGGCTTCCCAGGCACGAGAAGACGCTTTTTCTTAAAAGCAAGCGACCCACTGCCCCATGTCAACCTACTAAGAGGAAATCAAGTGAAGAAAGAGGAAATCCAACCAAGAAAGCATCTCCAGGTTGGCAGGTGGGTTAGGGCCAGGGAGTATCTCGAGGTGGTTGCCCAGTCCCCCCTCTCCCCCCGCAGCCCTCTCCCCACCCATCTCTCCTGTATCCTCATTTTCTTATTTTTTCCATGCTTAGTTTGACCTTGTAGCAGTCAGAGCCGGTGGTGTGGGGAGCAAGGCCAGTGGCGTGCCCCTTGGGTCGGTCACGAGCCCACTAAGGTTCAGCCACCTGCAGGCTTGGAACAGCTCCTGGGAACAGCTGAGGGCTGTGGTTGGGCTGTTCCCTCTTAGGGCCCACGGTCCCCTCCACTCAGCAAACTCCTCACTTAGTGTCCAGATGTGGCCCCCCCTCTCCAGGGCCAGGACTTCTCCCTCCACTGAATGAATTGGCATCACATTGAAAGTCTGTCCCCCTCATTTTACTCAAGGATGCCTGGTTAGAGGACACGCATGGGCCCCTGGGGATACTGTCGTCTTCATGCAAGTCTTCTGTTGTGGGGAGAGACCTAGTGGAGTTGGGGAGAAGACAGACACTCCTGTGGGGGGGGTCAGTTGAGTTGATTACTCTGTGGAAGACAGGGTGAGAGAGGCCGCAGCCCACCCCTCTCCACCACTTCTGGTCGCTCATTCTTACACCCACCAGGCCACCTCATGCCACTGGGTTCCACTGTGTCTCTCCTGTGCTGAGGGCCTAAGCCTTATTCTTCAGAGGGCGGGACCCCTTCCTCTTTGAGGCCCTCTTGACACCTCACCTAGGGCTGGGTGTGCGCACGGTTGCCAACAAACGCATGTTGAATGAATGAATAAGTGGAACCTTCCCAAACTGACTGTCTCTTCCCACCCTGCACTCCTGGGGACCAGCTGGCCATCTCGAACCCCAAATGCCCGGCGTCCTGCCCTGCCACTTCCCCTTCACTTCCACTTAATGGTACGGTTGCTCCCTTTTCTCAGCAGAGACCTCCATTATCCTGGAATCCCTCTGTTCTTGGTCCCTAAGTCACCAAATGACACCGGGAAGGTCATTCTCATCTGGAGAGGTCCAACTGGGTGTCTCCCACAGCCTCCATTTGGGTACTTTTCTGCTCCCAGCTCCCTGCAGGTCTGGGACCTTCTTCAGTCGCCTGGTTCCTCTTGCCACAGCAGCCCTTCCTTTTTGCCTGTTCTTCCCCCAATCCTGTCTCTTCTTCAAGGTTCGGCCAAGGTCAGGTCCCATTTCTTTGACACCTTTGCCAGCCACCTGCAAGGACCACAGGCTCTTTGCCCTTGCAATTCTTTTAGCTTAGCCTCCAGGACCCTGGGACCTGCAGAGCCAGGGAAGATCTGGCCCTTGGGGTCCAGGCGCACATTACTGACAGGATTCAACACCAGAGGCTGGGAAGGAGGGGGTACCATGGTGCTTGGAGAGGTCCACACATGGTGCTGGTTTAACCAAAGGAGCTCTTGGGCCTGGCATTCCACCCCAGTGTTCCCACATCTTAGGAATTATCCCCACGTCCTTGGGGTGGGGAGAAGAGCTACCAGACGTCCAGAGTGACAGATTGGGATGTGGGACCCATATAGGGATGTGAGCCTCTAACTGCTGGTGCCTGCATCCTCCTGCTTGGCCCACCCAAGGCAGCTGATGTGGCATCTCCTATCCTTCTATTTCTGCCCCCAGCTCCTCCCCAGCTTCCTACCATCTTGTGGTCTTAAAAGAAGTCAGAATGCCACCCAGTATAACTCCCCAACATGCAGTGCTTTGGGGAGAGCCCCACTGTTGGAGCCCCCACTGATTTAGCATTTGTTGTACAGTCCCTGTGTACATCCAAGCAGAAGTTCAGATGTGTTCAGGTTGCCCTTAGGGGACAGAGAAACAGGAGATACATCAAGGGAAGTCCTGCAAGTGGTCACGGAAATGTCTAGTTTCCCTCGCCTGGAGGTCATGGACTCTGATCAACTTTATCCTTCCTTTCTTTTTAAAAATTTTAAAAATTTGTTCTAATTTTTTGTACGTGACAGTAGAATGCATTTATACATTTTGATAGATCATACATAAATGGAGCATAACTTCTCATTTTTTCTGATTGTGCATGTTGTAGGATCACATCAGTCATGCAGTCATATTAGTACATGAGGTAATAATGGCTGTTTCACTCTACTATCCTTCCTACTCCCATTCCCCTTCCCTTCCCTTCACTCCCCTCTACCTAATATAAAGTAACCCTATTCTTCCCTATTCTCCCACACCCCCCCATTCAGAATTACCATCAGCATATCAGAGAAAACATTCGCCCTTTTGTATTTTGGGTTTGGCTTATTTCGCCTACCATGATATTCCCCAACTCCACCCATTTACCAGCAAATGCCACAATTTCATTCCTCTTTAAAGCAGAGTAATATTCCATCATATATATATGTATATATATATATATATCACATTTTCTTTATCCATTCATCTGTTAAAGGGCATCTAGATTGGTTCCACAAGGTAGCTATTGTGAATTGAGCTGCTATAAACATTGATGTGACTGTGTCACTGTAGTGATTTTAAGTCCTTTGGGCATAAACCAATGAATGAGATAACTGGATCAAATAGTGGTTCCATTCCAAGTTTTCGGAGAAATCTCCACACTGCTTTCCATGATTCATCCTTCCTTTTGAACTAACCTGTCCTCATCTTCCTGAATATGGTGCCATCTCTCTCACCCTCAGCAGCCAAAGGCCCCTTGGCCTGAAGGCTGAAATCCTGGTTAAGGTGAAGGAAGTGTGAGAGACCCAAGGACACTGCCCTGCACAGAAGCCAGCAAAGCCACTGTTCCCCTGAGGCCTGCTGCTGATGCTTCCTTCTTCTGGTCAGAGGGCCGAATGTCAGCATCTGCCCCTTTCCCTGCTCTGCTTCCCAGGAAGCCCTGAGTCACATTTTGTGTGCAGTTCTACCAGCACTCTGAGCCTAATTCTCTGGGGTTGTGTTTCTGTTTTCTCTGCTTAACTTTGTTTTCCCTTCTTTTCACTTAACACACTGTGGCCCTGTTACATCTGGATATATTCCAATTGATCTGTTTGGAGACTGTGCAGAATCCCCACATCACCCCTGCCCTCATCACTTCTACCCCTCTTGGAGACCCCGGGCCCGCCCCACCTGGGGACCTATAGGGCATAATGTTCCTCCCTCCAGGACCACACAGGACTTTCTCCTCCATGTGGTTTTGAATGTAGCTCCTCTCAGGCCTTGGGGCAGCTCCAAAGCCCCCTCTTGAGCCAGTTCCTGGAGGCCCCTGGAATCCCTGTTGGATTCCTACTGTCTGGTGTCCTAAGCCCTGCAGAGACTCCCCACTCCCTTTCCTGGGCCTCTTCAAAGCCTGTCTCAGTCTCTGGGGGTGGGGGAGCAGCTTGAGGACTCCTTTGGCAGCTCTTCCTCCCTGTCCTCCCCTGCCCACAGCAGCCAGGTGACTGAGCCTGGGAGGCTGGGTCAGCCTCAGCCTCCCTGGTTGCCCTGGTAACCTGGGCGGAGCTTAACCTACCAACTGCTGACAGTTATTCTAGAACTTTCAGTTGGTACTCACCTCCCTAGGAAGGCCATGAGGCAGCCACTCTTTAACTGAAGTTTTCTGTTGAGGGGTGTGGCTTTAGCAGTGTGCTTTCTGTTCTCCTTTTTTGGTGCTGTGGGTTGAACCAAGGGTCTCCTGCAGTTGAGGTATATTGCCAGGCCTTTTATGTTGTATTTTGTGACCAGGCCTCCCTGAGTTGCCTATGCTGTTCTTGACCTTGTGGTCCTCCTGTCTTGTGTGAGCCTCCTGAGTGCCTGGGACCATAGGTGTGGGCCAGGTCACTGTGCTGGGGTTAGCGTCACTTAAGATGGGAAAATGCCCAGGACTCCCTCTCACTCCATCTGTGGTCTTCCAGATTACACTCTGCCACTCATAGCTCCCACGTCAGCTCTAGGCCCAGACTGGGAATGCTGGGCATGAGGGCATCTCCTGAGGGCAGGAGTGCCCAGCGCAGATGATCAAATGTGGTGGGACTCTTGTCCCAGAGTCAGATGCCCAACTCCACTAAGGGGCTAGTTTTCCAATGCCTGATCACAGGGCACCAGGATCATGATCCTGTAGGACAGCTGTCAAAAGCTTGACCTGCCACCTACTTCTTTTGAGATGGGCCTGGAAAGATGGGTTTGGAGACAGATTTCCCAGGTGACACTGATGCATACTAACATTCCAAGGAACATGGATATGGGAGATGGGGTTGCAGGGATATTCAGAAAATGATTGCAGTAACTTTTCAAAAATCAATTTCATGGAGGTATGATTTACATACAATAAAATATTCCTTATCTAAAATGCAGATCTTAAAGGGTTTTGAGAAATAGGAATGGTTTTGTAGCCGTCACTACCATCTAGTCAAAGTCTTCTGCTCATTTCCCTTTGCTTTAATGCTCAGAAGCTACCCAGGCCCCAGACCCACTCATCTCCTTTATGTTAGAACAAATAAGCTTTGTACCAGGTGGGTATATTGGGTTACTGTTTGTCACCCTAACCATCATGCCTCCAGGGTGCCAACTCTCCCTTAGTGGGTGGTAGAGATCTGGATTGTCTACCCTACTGGGTCCTCCCTGGAACTTTGGGTCTCATCTGATGCTTCTTGAACAGCTGCACATGCCTGACCTGGGGAACAAAGATGATCAAGGCATGGTCCCTGCTGTGAGGGACTCACAGTCCTATGGGGCAACAGGCCTTGTAGCTGGCATCTAGGAAGAATTCTGTCTGTCCAGAAAGACCCTGGGACCACTAGCCTTCCCCTTGTTGGCCTCCCCTCCCTGGGTATGTCAGGTTCCTTTGTGTTTATGGGCAGAGGGCATGGTCAAAGGACAGTGGAAGATGGGCCAGGAACTCCTGGAACAGAGGACTAATTGGCAATGGGCATGATGCAGCTCCCCTGTGCAGCAAGCATTCCCTGCTCACCACCCTGCTCTCCACCCCAGGTGGTGTGTACAATAGCAGGAGGAAGGGCTGGTGTCAGGAGTGGTAATGAGTTGTTTGGCTGGGGAAGATCTCCTGTGAGCTAGATAAGTCTTGGCCAGAATATAGTCAGCCATCCTTAAATCAACCTGAAAATGTGTTCGACACAGCATCCTTACTTAAGAGAACTAAAACTAAAGAGTCTTAAGAGCTTAAGGGCCCATGCTTAACCTAGTAGACAATCCCTGCAGAAAGCCACGGTCAAATCCCTCACCAAAAATGTGCCTGTGCTCTTTAGCAGCCTTTTGCTAAAGGATTTGGAACACATAGTCACAGAGCACCCCTCCTGCAACGCAGGAAGGTGACTTAAACTTGGCCAGCATTTGATGTTGGCCTTGATTTTGTTTTAGTTGGTAAGTGGCACTCCAAGGTCAAAGAATTGGATTGGCCCTAAGGAAAGATATCCTGCCAGAGATGTGGGAAGATTGTCAACCTCCATAAGCACTAGCGAGCTTCCTTCCTCTCTAGAACTTCAGAGGCGTCCAAACACAGGATGTAGAGAATACAGTGGTTCCATTTCTTGAGCCTCCCCCAACAAACCAGTTGAAACCTAAAATTAAAATGTTCTCTTCAGCCTCCAGAGGGCACTCCAACTTCATTGCTATTAGAAAGGATTTCTTCCGCAGGGTTATGTTGAAAGCAAACCCATTTATGGGCCCTCTGCTGAAGTAATAGAGAATTTCCTACCTGATGCCCAGACAGTTCTTGTTCTAAGAACTATTTCCTAAAATAGCCAACCAGGAATAGTTGTTCACTTACTACTATCAGTCATATCAAACAAAATTTATGAATGAGAAGTGCTGTGTTTGCGGTCACACAGAAATATCTGCCTTCACAAAGCTTGTGCTCTGAAACAAACTCTTTTGAAGACTGAAAAACATTTTCAAATTTTAAAAATTAAAAAATATTTGAGAAAGCTACTTTTGGACTTAGACTTCCAGAATGTTGAACATGCCCTGATAGCTGTGGGTGGGGGGTTGAGAACTGCCCCCGTCTCAGTTCTTTCTCTTTCTGCCTCCCACTTGCCTGACTTGAACATGAACTTGCAGAGCTGAGGAGGTGCAGGTTACACTGAGTCAGGGGAACTGTGTCCTTTGGGGGCCTGCGACCTCAGGTCAGACCCTGTTGGTGCAGCATCTACTTGACTTGTTGATGGGACACTGACAGTGTGTACCAGGCTCTCATTGAGGACTCAGGATGCAGGGACCCTGGCCTTCAAGTGCTATATCCAGTTGTTGCTTGAAGGTCCATCACCTGCTTGCTCAGAGCCAGGTGACTCGGTGGCATTTTTCTCTTGTGACCATGTGTGTGTGCGGTTCTTCATGTGTGAGTGTGTGTTGGTTTTTTTTTTTTTTTGGTACCAGGTATTGAACCCAGGGGTGCTTCACCACGGGGCCACATCCCCCAACCCTTTTCAATATTTTATTTAGAGACAGGGTCTTGCCGAGTTGCTTAGGGCCTTGATAAGTTGCTGAGGTTGGTTTTGAACTTTAGATCCTCCTGCCTCAGCCTCCCAAGCTGCTGAGATTATAGATGTGCACCACCCAGCCCTTCATGTGTAACTTCAGTTTGGACTGTACAAGCGTGGGAGGTATGGCACAGAATGACCAGCTGCATAGTTGGATGCATCTGCTTTTCTCCTGCATCAGGAACTGGATGGAGCCTCAGCCTAGACTCTGCTCTGGGGACCTGGGAACCCATCTGGGCAAGATCCATTGCAGAGAAGGAGAACCATAGGGAAAGGGGTTGTCACTTGTGAACAGAGTCTAGATGTCCCACACAGTCTACTTAGGCCCTCAAGAGTGAGTAGCACAAGCTCCAGCTGGCAGAGGGGTTGTCTGGGTGCCATAGTAGACAGCAGGGTCTCTGAGACCCATGGAGGGCAGAGGATGTTAGCTGGCCAGTCTCTGAGCTGAGGGCTTTCTAGGTTTTGTTTAGCTTCTTACCAAAAGTCTCCTGGGACACTCAGCGTGCCTTCCTTGAGGGGACTCTAGGTACCAGGCCCTAGGCTGGGGTGGCAGGATCCAGGAACATGAAGATGAACAAGACAGTCGCTGCCCTTTCCCATCACAAAACACGTGAAAAAAAATCATTTCTCTAGGGGTACAAACAGAGCCCTGTGGAAGAGGGGAACTTCCAGGGAAAGTCGATGACAGTCCTATAGGAAGAGGGACATTTGAGCTACCCCTGAAAGGCTGAATTCAATCTGGCACTGCAGCGAAGTGGGGATGGTTCAGTGGGACAGCAGATAGACAGAGGCAAGGGTGTGGCAGGTTGGGAAATGTGTGAGCTACCTGGAGATGGGACCCTGTGGTAGAACAGGAGGGAGCTGGACCCAGGTGATATTCTGAAGCATGCCCATAGGAAATCCTTGGGAAAGCCATTGCCACTCTTGGAAATAAGCATGGCAGGGTCAGATCTTTGGAAGTCAATCTATTACTTCCCAATGGATTGAAGATGATAGACTGGGTCCAGGGAGAAACTCGTTGGCCAGATCTGATTGGAAATTGAGTGTTCCTTATATTGACAGCTCAGGACTGAATTTGATTGGGAAATGCAGTTTCTTATGAGGTCAGGGTGGTTTGGGAACATTACTTTTCTTCCCTAACTTTCCCCAAGGTCCTCCTCTTTCTGCCTTTTATCTTCCTGAATTTTCTCTATAGTTCCTAATACACAAGTATGAAAATCAAAGAATTTTTCTTTGAGAAATTCTGCTTTCATCCCATTTTAGGGTGTTTTACTTTCAAAACTGCTGCTATGGTATTTTTGGTTGCATTTTTTATTTGAGGGCAGACATTCTGCCTCTGTGTCAAAATTCTCATCTCATGTGGCTGTCCTGCAGACTTCCACTGGTCTGCGACTGTGGCCTCTGAGGGTTTCTGCATTTTGGAATTAGTGATTTTTCCCTGTGGTTTTTACATTTGGCTTTTATTTCTTTTTTAAAAGCACTGCATACCTATGGTAACAATGCAAACATGAAAGAACATGCAGCTAAGAGTGAGCTTCCTTCCCTTCCCCCCATGACCCTGCTTGCCTCCCAGAGGAGCAATGAGAGTTGACTCTGTTTGCAAGAAAGAGGATACGTGAATTTCAACAAGCAGATGTGCACCTGTGTTCCTTAGTTTTTAAACTGTATTGGTTTTGTTTCCACACCTGGCTAAGCCACGTGGGCATCAGGTTCTGGGAGGCAGTGTGAAGGCCGGTCCTTTCTGTGCAGGTGGATAATGGAGCAGCTGCTCAGGGAGGCTGCCCAGGCTCATGGGCTTTCAATAGGCCTGGACCCATGCTGTTCATTGATTCTGTCCCATGAATAGCTGCATACTCCAGGCACAGGGGAGCAGAGGTGAGGCAGGCATGATCCCTGTCCCAAGGGTGTTGCTGTCCTATTGGCCACAGGCCTGATAGCTGCACCCAGGGCATCTCAGCCCTGAGGGAGAGTTCTGTGTGTCCAGACCGCACTCGCCTTCTGCTTTTAGAACCTTCAGCGTGGACTCTGCTCCCTAGGATCTGAAGTTTTCTCTTCTTTCCCAGATAGGATGGAGAATCATTCCAATTCTGGGATTTTTCTGCTGTCATATTTCCTTGGATTTGAGACAAGAAGCCAAGGGTCAAGGTGGCTGGTCTTGGGAGCTAATCAAAGGGTTGCCTTTGTGCTTATATGGGCAGAGGGCGTGGTCACAGACCAGGGGATGAACATAAGATGGGGCAGGAGCTCCTAGAACAATGGCCAAGGTGGCAGTGGGTAGGTGATCTAGTCTGCCTGGCAGAGCATTTCCTGCTTGCCAGCCCCCTGAGGTGCTGGGTACTGCAGCAGGCAGGGGAGGTGACCTGGGGAGCAGCAGTGCACAGCTTGACTGGGGAAGATTTCCTACGAGTTGGTAAGTCTTGGTCAGCAGACACCCTGTGAGTCTGGTTGGTCTGCTTTGCTGCCCTGCAGGAGGGAGAGTCTCAGGGGTTGCTGGCCTTGTTGTTTTGTGTCTTTTCTTAAAACATCAGTTTAAGACCTCAAGGGACAAGGATCCTGGAAAGGGATTCTAGACTATGGTGACAGAATACTTGAGTCCTTTTAGGTCATTCATAGACGCCTTCACAGGGGAGCTGATATTTCCTGGGTGACAGGACAGGTGAGAACAGTTTGCTACTCTGACGAGGGGGACTGGAAGGAGACAGCACAGGTAATGGGACCAGGACCCCCAGGGTAGGGGGTGGGCAGAAGGGAGTCCAGCTATTAAAGGTGGCTGACTGTAGGCAGGAAAACTAAGGATAGACAGACAGAAGTGGGACTTTACCCCTACAAGTCAAGAAGAGCATGTCTATGGCCTGAATGGTCAAAATTGAGTTTTACAAAGTTCATAGCAGATCAGAGCCCTTGTTGAAGTGTGAAGAACTATTTCAGAGCTCAGAAATGGCACTGTCTAGGGCTCCCCACTGCCCTCCTTCTCTTTCTGGACTTGGATCCCATAAACCTTCTATAGAAGGGCCAGAGAGTGCTATTTGGGTCACAGAGACTGAGTCCAGTAGCAAGGGGACAGACACCTCAGAGGGAGGCAGCAGTGGCCCAAGCAGAATGAGCACTAAGGTGATGAGGCCTGTGGGACTCTCCTGGCTTGAGGTGGCAGACCCCCGGCCCACACTGCCACCCAGCTGCCAGCATTTGGAAAGAGGCCCTGGCATTCAGGCCAGCATTGCCTGCCTGCTGCTGGTCCTGCAGACTCTCCCTCCTGCCTCTCCTACACTCGACTCCGGCAGCCCGATCCTCACCAAGACTGTGCATGCAGGTGTGGGCATCTCAGCGGGTCAGGCTGAGGGGGGACATTGGTATCACACAGCACAGAAAACTGGTAGCTAAGAAGTGTTGGGAGGGGGATAAACTGAGGGGCAGGAATATGAGACAGTGGCTGCCATCAGTAGGACCCTATCCCCAGGTCTCCCAGGGCCCAGCCGGCCTGCCTAGGGTGGGGCACTCAGAGCCCCTCCTGCCTCTCAGCTCTCTTCTCCTCCTTGGCCCGGCTACCTTGATTGGAGATTGGCAGAGTGGGGGATGCTCAGGGCCAGGAAGCAGGTTATCAGCCCGCAACCTCTGTCTGACCCTCCCTGGGCTTCCCAGGTTCTGGAGGGTCCATTTGACCTGTTGCTGGGGGTGCTGACAGAGGGTCAGGCTCTCTTGGAGCACTTTGGATAGGAGCTGTTGACTCTGACATGTGCCCGAACAGGCTGACAACAGTCTGGCAATGGGGATGCCAGGAAGATCCTCTGTCACCTTCACTCAGGGGTGAGGGGTGACACTCAGCCTGTGTCAAGAGTGTGGAAAGTGCACCTCATTTAGCAGCAAGTTCCTAGCAAGACCCAGAGAGCCCTTTCATTATGCTGTAGTCTCCGCCCCCACCCCTTCTCACTATGCCCACCACCCCAGGGCATATCAGCCTCTGGGTGATGAAAGAGGTCCTCAGTGGGCCACTTGACCATGAGTTTTGATCATATGTGACTTCCCAACCCCTCATGAATGGACCTCAGGATATGATCCCACCATTTTTCCTGTGCACCCCACAGGCCCTCTATATAAACCATGGGCCTAAGAGTCAAGTGACAATCATCCTTTCAAGAATCATCTTTCTTGGGCATTAATCAGTTAAAAAACATATTGCTCAGATACTTTGCTAAAACACCGTTGCACTATCAGAGAAATGGGGCTGTTTCTAAAATGGCCAGCGTTGCTGCAAGAGAGAGAGAAGCAATATAGTGAGGCCAAGAGAAGGAGGCCAGGAGGAGGAGGAGGAGGAAGAGGAGGAGGAGGACCACACCCTCATCTTGACCCTGGCAGGGCTGGGCCAGCAGGTCTCTATTCTGACCATCATTCATGCCATCTGTGAGCTTGGGATTCCAGCCAGTGCGGTGTGACCTATGGGAGCAGGCGTAGCGCAGTTTTAGTACAAAACCATGTTCGGGAACTCTACAGAATGGAGTGGCTCCCCTCGAGGAGGAGGAAAATAGGGTCCTCCATTAGCATTCAGCTCTGAGGGTCTGATTCTTCTCTGTGACAGTGGAATTACGTGGGAAACTGTTTGATTGCTACCCCTTCCTCTCTTCTTACCCTCCCTGACCTCACTTACTCCTGGCAGGTAAAGAAAACTCCTGAAGGCAGAGGAGGAGACTGATAGTCACAAGAGTTCAGATGCCATATCCCCGGAGCTACCACCATCTAAGGTAGGCTTTGTAACCAAACAGAGGACTCTTGGGACTGAAGAGAATAGGCAGAAAACTTAACTGACTGAGGGGCAGACGGTTTACAGACACTTCCTCCTGACAATAAGCTGGTCTTGAGCAAGGTG
>JAJEJO010002121.1:193691-248319 GCA_020662805.1 Glaucomys volans | reverse complement strand
ATGAGAGGTTACCCTTGCCTTCTCCTGTTCTTGGAAGGAAGAATCCTAGTTCTCACTATTCAATGAGAGGTGAGCAGTAACCTCCTGTAATGCCCACCAAGTTGAGGAAGTTATACTTTATTCTGAATTTATCAAGCATTTTCATCATAAATGAATGCTGGGGTTTATACCAACTTTTTTCAGGTCAACTAATATGATTACGTAATTTTTATTTTCTTTAACCTGCTATAGCAGTTAATTATTTTGATTTCCAAGTACTGAGACATTCTTGCACATCTGAGCTCAAGCTCATTGATCTAGTATGATGATTGTCACACATAGTCGGATTCTAGCTGCTAATATTTTTTTGAGGATTTGTGTATGTATTTTCAGGAGATACATTAGTCTGCAGTTTCCTTTCTTGCAATGTCTTTATCTGGTTTCGTCATTAATGCAGTGCTGTCCCTACAGAGGTCAGGGAATGTTCACTTTAATTCAGTTTTCTGGAAGAAATTATGGAGGATGGATGTATTTTCTTCCTTAAATATTTTGTGTAACTTACTAGAGAAAACATCTGATCCTGGTAATTTTTTGGAAATTTATTAATTATTGATTTGATTTCACTAATATAAATAGAAGTATTCAAATTACCTATATCTCTTTATGTGAATTTTAGGTAGTTTGAATCTTTCAAGAAACTTTGGTCCTTTGTACATGAGTTATCAAACTTGTGAGCACCGAGTTGTCATAGCCTTCTGTTTTCATCCTTTAGTGTCCATGGGATCAATAGTGATATGCCCCTCTTTCACTTCTGATATTGATAATTAGTGTCTTCAGTTAATTAATTCTATTTATCTTTTCAAAGAAGCAACTTTCCATTATGTTTTTTCTTTATCTTTATTTCCTATTTTGTTGATTTCTGGTCTGATTTCTACTTCTTTTTCTTGCAATTGCTTTAATTGTAAATTGCTTTTTCCATGATTTTGTTTTGAACTTCACTTACGAAGAAGTAATCTCAAGCACCCAGACTCCATTGGATTGCAAGCCAACGCTCAGGAATAACTAAAAATTTCTGATTTTCTTTATAGAGATGACCAAAATCGAAATGACCAGAGTCACTTCTGGTTTTCCAGAGAACGTGCTGTCTTTTCTTGGCCATGAATCACACATCAAAATCTACCGCAGTGTTCCTCCAACCTGTAGTGCCTCCTCAGTAAGACTGAGCATCCTTTGAAGGTGAGAGACAGGACATTAACAGCTGCTGCTCTGGCCACACCCGATGCAGGGTTGGACTGTGGTAGATTTGTAAAACGTCTCTCTTCAGTGATCCTGGGTCACGTACCATGGTGACCTCAAGATGGGGTAAAGCAAACAGCAACCTTTTCCAACCAGAAGAGCACCAGCTTGCCTCACTACTTTATTTCTAGAAGAGAAGAAAAATAAACAGGAGGAAATAACAGAGAAAGTTAATGATGACAGTAATGCAGAAAAACACTTCCTCCCCAGAAGTCACAGGAAGCCTGCGATGGAGTGATAAAGTCCCCACACCTCTGCCCCAGCCAAGAGTAACAAATATTTCCTCAGTAACCAGGAGCTGATTTTGCCTCTTCCCCTGTGGTGAAATCCACCCTGGGCTTTCTGGAGCAAATGCGGATCCCAAGTCCACATCCATTTCCTTTGAGACTCAAAGGAAGAAAAATCACCAGAAAGAAAATCAGGTCCTGCACAAATTCAGTGACTTTTTAAGGCATCACGAACTGACTTTATACTTTAAATTAGTCCTGTCCTGAATAGGAAAACAAAAGTAATTGAATTTTACAACACACACATATGGAAGGAGATAGATGGTTTACATCCACTCATCCTTTGCCACTGCCAATCCACATGTCTTTAGGGTATTGTTTACTTAACCTACTCTTAAAGTTCCTCTCTGAGGGGAACTAAATATGACACCATGATAGTAATTTAACTTTCTCGTGAGTGTTTGGGATGAAAGTGAGCAGAGGCACCTGGTCAGCCTCATCTTACCAAGGTGCATGGGTTCAAGGGGTCAGCAGGATTTATTACACCATCCATTTGATTGTGAATTTGTGAAGTGCCTATTCTGTGTTAGGCACAAGGCAATTTTTTTTTTGTTTTGTTTTGTTTTTGTTTTAACACCAGTTACAGCTCAGTTTAAAGGCAAAGAGAAAGGAAAAAAAGCAATCACCAGGAAAAACTAGCAAAGCCCTTTAAGGTCAAGGATATTAGAACATTGCATAGTCAAATTAAACACACTCTGTTCAACCCAAATTTGTCCTTATTAAGCTTGAGGAACTGTAAGTTCCACTTTCTCAGTCTGCATTCAAAGAATATTAGATACATTGCATGCCTACTCATATTCGTAGACATTTCTTGTATGAAGTAACAAAGACAGAAATGAGTTTTAGTGATACTCCAGCATACTAAAATTATAAATATGATGAAGTTCAACTTTGCTTTGAAGGCAGTCTGGTCTGTCATCACAGGGTGGTTTGAGTCTCCAATTCTTAAATATTCAGGTGTGTGCTACTATAGAGATCAGAACAAGCTGTTGCAGGAAGTCAGAAGCGATAACTATTGAGTAGGCTTTCAGGAAGTCAGATATAGTCACAGAGAGAAGCTGATATCAGAGTGGGCTCTCAAGGCGAAAACCATTTCACTAGATGGGAACTACAGAACGATGTTCCCAGCAGGTAGATTAGAGTATGCAAAGCACAGCTAAGTTGGAGTCCAGTGCTTCCAGGCCACAGTCAGCATTCCTGTGTAGAAAATAAGGTCAATGCTGGCTGCGACTGGGAGAAACAGGATTGGTAAAATAATCTGCAATCAGATGGTTAGCCAGGAAAGTTGGGTTGGGTACCATGTAGTACCTGACATGTAATGGACCCTCTAAAATGATTGGCAAATGAGTCTTCTAGCCTTTGGGGTAAGGGGAAGCCCCTGGAGTCCTTAATTTAACTTAAGTTAAAGCCTATAACACCTTACCAGTTCCTGAGCCAGAGAAAAAGCAAGTACAATCAAGAAGAAGACAGTCTCTGCTCAAGGATAAGAAGTGACTGGCGGGTACAAACCCCAAGTAGCATTTCCTGGGCTGAACCACATGGATGTTGCATTCTTGAAAAAAAAAAAAAAGTTGTTTTCAAAGGGTGAAAGGAGGAGGAGGTCCTTCTCTGAAGCAGTTACGGAAACTCCTAAAGTCATACCTATTCCTCAATAGATACAAATAAACCCAACTCCTCAGTGAAGTCGCTGTTTGCACAGGTCTGTACAGAACAGTGATAAAATCAATGTGCTCGGCGTCATCTTCTTTCATGGTTTCTTCCCTACAGTAGATCTGAATAAGTGTAGAGAGGTTCTTCTTCAAATATTGCATATGACTTATAGAAAGATCGCACTTCCACCACCTTTCTTACTAGAGAGAAGTATGAGGCTCTCAGCCAAAATGATGTTGTCCACTTGCCCACTCCTCCATCCCCACCAAGAGGCTGGCCAAGACCCCAGCATGTCTTCAGTCAGCAGCCCAAGCTAACAAAAGGCCCCCATCTCTTAAAATGCCTGCCTGAGAAATCGGCTACAAGAGTTCACTGTTCATTCCATCCAAAATCTGGCCCCTGGATATTTCTTTTCTTAGAGCATTGACTTTAGAAAACTTGAAATTATAAATCCTCTCTTTCATGCATCTTCTGCCGTCCAAGAATGTCACACTCAAAGAAATGGCAGCCCTCTTTGAAATGTAGAGGTCGAAAGGAGAGGACCCCTGCCATCCCAGTCTCTGTGAGGGATGGAAGCTACCTTCCCTAGCATCAGGTGGCAGACTCACATCTCCAAACACATTAAATACCTCTTCACCAGCATTTTAAAAGGCCACTGTCTTTTCTTTCAAAGGAAGTGCACTCAGTTTATTCTGTTTCCCACCCTACAGCAATAGTCAAAATAAAATTGGTCTTGCTTTTTAGCATGTGTGTCAAGTGCTAAATTTTTCTCTTACATGATCCATCTTCATAATTATTTCTCCCCTTGGATTTGAGCAGTAGTAATATATAGTGATCTACAAATATTTGCTGAGAAATTTTATAAACAATTCATTTTTTTAACTTACCATTGCTTTTAGGAGTTATCTAAACAGTTAAAACATTGCCATTCCAATTTGGCTTTCCTTTTCTGGTTATAAAATTTGGCTCTGTGAGTCATTTTGCATCCTTGGTTGAACTTACTTGGTAGCAAGTTCTAAGCATTAGCAGTTTTTGTCCTGCAGAAGTCCTGCCTCCTGCTGAGGGGATTTCCTCTCCTTCTCTGGTGCTTTAGAAGATCAAACAAAATGACTTTCACATCAGGTTTTGAAACTGCTCATTTGAGTTCTGGTTTTGTAAGTGTTAGAATTCCATTAATTGTAGACAGGGTGGTCTATCATCCCAGGAAATTGTGTTGGGATCAAAGGGTACCTTTAGCTAAGGCATACATCATGGTTTTTGGATTGGTTTTGTGCTGTTATGTTTTCCTCCTGAAACTCCAAAAAGCCAGGTGGCTCAGTGCTTGTATGTTAACATACTTCAGACGAGGAGTGAGTTAGGCATTTTGGAATGCCTTGTCACACCATGCTTTTCAGACTTCTCTACTAAATACTGCAAATTTTGCCATGCCAAACACTCTCCCCGATGTTAGTGGTACAGTGGAAAGACATGACCTGTCTCTGGGTTTCACAGGTTGGTGAGAAAAAAGTTCCATTAGGAAATGGTAAGAACCAGGAAAGACACAGAGGCACAAAGCATGAACTGTCACATGTTCCAGGGCCTTGGACCTTCTTAACAATTATTGAATGATATCAAATATCAAATCTGTAAGAATCCATAGCTAGAGACACCTTCATATGAAAAGGCAGTCATTTCCAATAATGAGCTCAGAAGGGAAAGAGCTTTACCTGGGTTGCTGGATACTAAAGTAGAACACATCTGCTCTATATACATTGGCTTGTCAGCTCATTTGTTCAGCCTGCCTTTGCTCCCATCTCAAAGAAGGTCAGAGCCCTGTGGCCATTTGCCCTCTCTTAAAAGCTTTCAAAGTAACCTGCTGAAAGGTAGGTTGAAGGGTGGAAAGGAGCAGTTCTTCAGAATGTACAAATCCATTGGAATAGGATTCAAGCTTTTGTTGCACTAAATTACAGACACAGAAACGGCGAATTGTAAATAATAGCAATGAGCATCAGTGGACCTTTTGAAATCATTTGAGGCAATTTCTAAAAATTATTTTAAAGAGGTGGAAACTACTCTTACAAGAACATATTAGTGATGGGCCCAAGGAAAACTGAGCCAAACTGGCCTACATCCACGTGTTGGTCTCCAATTCCCTATTTCTTTCAAGACTTCATTAGTATAAAACACCTGACCCTGTTTTGCCTCCCTTGGGAGGTGGAGAGCATATCTGATTGGTGCACATAGGGTCAAGATATATCCTTTCTTTTTCTCTGAAGCCAGCCTGCCTGTGCAGGGCATGAGTTTGACAGCTCTTAACTGTGAGGATTGGAGTAGAGCATACAAAGTTCATGATTGAGAAGCCCACTTTAACCCTGGTTCTATCATCATAGTAATATTTTGGTCCCTTAACCAAATGTTTCACATGCCACTCCAAAAAAATAAATAAATTTAAATTTTGTTTCTGCCACAGTTCTGTGGTATGAACAGCTCTTGGCAGATCATTTCAGCTGAACCCAAGAGCATCATTGGAAGAGGAGTGAGGGAGAGATGCACACTAGCAACTCTTGCAAACTTGCACAGCATAGATTCATCTTGTCACTGCTTCATTCCCACCTGATTCTTTTAACTCATTTTTTAGTGGTTGTGGAAACTAGAGAGGAAGAGTGCTTTTATGGTTTGGATGTGAGGTGTCCCCCAGAAGCTCGCATATGAGACAATGCAAGAAGGTTCAGAGGAGAAATGATTGGGTTATAAGAGTCTTAATCCAATCAGTGAATTAATCCTCTGATAGAGATTAATTGGGTGGTACCTGATGGGGTAGGGTGTGGTCGGAGGAGGTGGGAATTGGGATATGGCTTTGGGATATATATTTTGTATCTGAAGAATGAAGGTTTTTCTCTCTCTGTTTCCTGATCACCCCATGAACTGATTCCCTTTGCCACACTCTTCCACCATGATGTTCAGCCTCACCTTGAGGCCCGGAGAATGAAGTCTGCTGTCTATGGATTGGGACCTCTGAAAATGTGAGCCTTCAAATAAACTTTTCCTCCTTTACAATTGGATGGTCAGGTCTTTAGTTGCAGTGAAAAAACTAAAGCAAGTGCTATTGACCAGACGTTCTCAAACACCATTTTCAGGTTTTCAGGCCAATATATCTCACTCCTTTCATATTCCACCACAATATCACTTGGAGACTAGTTTCACTCCATGTTATATAATCATACCATCAAATATATATATAATATATTTAATATGTATGCATTATGTAATGTATACATGCATATGCACGTGCACATGTATAGTTGTTGCACAGATACATCATCAAAATATATTGAATTTAATGAGTAAATGTGAGTCTATGTAATTTTCTGTCAATAAAGTTAATCTTTAAATATGCTTTAATCATTTGGGATGAAAAAATCACACTATTTGTTGATGCCAGACACAGAAAGTCAATGGGGTGGCTTTCTCAGTGTTTCCCTATGTCCCCATCCTCAGCTTTGCTTATTTCTGGGCTTTTGCTACATGGCTTTGCTGCTCTTTCACTGATGCTGAATGCCTATTTGTGATCATTAAAATTAAATAAAAGAAGGAACCGAAAAGACATCCGGGCAGCATTGCCAATAAAAATGGCTTTTCAAACACATCAACCAACAAGCCAAGTTTTGTCTTGTGTATAGGCAGTGAAAACAAACACCTCTGATTCCTTATTTGACATGTTCCAATGGTACAAAATTATGCCCAGTTTGTCCTTGGCAGCAAACGCCAAACAGATGAAAGTTGTATTTGGTTTATAATTAAGGTATTACTTTGACATTGAAAGCTCTTAGTGGACTGGATCTCAATTAACTTCCTGAACTTCTGGCACTTTAATTGATCATCTAACCTTTCTATTTTAAACAGAAGCTTGTATTATTTTCCTCCTCAGAACTGCGATTTCTGTTATGCTCCTTCCCTTAGGCTATGCTGCCAAGTTAATTGATATTATAAGACATCTCCATCTCTGGGATTATAAGCATCTGGCTTCTAGATGCACATGCATATCTTTTATAAACACACACACACATACACATCGCATATTCAAAACCTGAAATATATGTATATGGGTACGTGTGTATGTTTCTTTTCAAATCTAAGTCATTGTACATCACAGGATAGTACTACAAAATTTGGAATATCTTTATCATGAATATGTTTACCAGATGATTAAATATATTTTAATCATCCACAAGTAAACTCTAGAAATGTGTGTTTTTGGGGGGAGGCACATTCCTGCATACCCAGGTACATGTGGATGAGCACAGTGACACTTTCCACCAACTGGCCACAGTATTCCCACTCCAATGGCTGCCATGAGGTTCCTGCCTGGCACTGGGAGGACCTGGGCATCCACACCCACAGGGCAGCCTTTGCTGTAAGCATTTTTGAAGCTCTTCTTTGTGGGAATTGCCTTTGGTGTTGACCGGTGACAGCTCTTGGCAACATGTTGGTCCTTTGAGAGTTGACTGAACATCTGGAAACTGCCACAAGCATTTGGAATCAAGACTAACCAATGTGGCTGGAGGAAGAGCGAGGAGCACTGAGTGCAGCCAGTGACTGAGTGATGATGCCCAAATGAGACCGTGTTCCCTGTGGCTCCTACCCTGTGTCTGAAGTCAGGGCCAGAGGAGGAGCTAATAGCGTGTGTTGTCCAAATGCCGATGAAATCTCTTAATTGCATCTTTTGACTAAACTAAGTACTCTGGAATCATGGGCAGTGCATTCACTTTCTTCCATATTTCTAGACTTCTGTCCTTTTAATGAAAATTGAACACAGTAATTCTTGACAAAATGTAATCTAGACTTCCTATGCTCTCTGGCTTCTAAATACACACATATATACTCCACATGTACACAAAAGCTTGAAAATATGAAAAAATGTATGCCTACACATATGTACATGTGCTTCTACATACACATGCAAAAGTATGTGTATGTATTTTTCCAGGAGTTGCTTATGAGACTCCATGTACTGGATCTGTGAAGTGGGCAAATAACTCCTATGTCATTAAGTTCTTATGAGGATTAAATGAAATAGCACATGAATATCTCTTTTAGTATCTGAGCAAAATATATGACTAATGCTGATTATTTTTTCCACATTCTTCTCTCCTTCCCCTAACTAACAAAATCTTGTGAGTATTCAAGCTTTGAAAATGATTTTGTTTATCCAACAAATGGTAAATGCTATGTAATTAAAACAACCACCATCACCAAAACACTGCAGCCAATTTCCACCCATCCTTAAACACAAATGCAATGATTTTAAGAATGTCTACATACTGTACCGATCATTCTTATTTGAACATAGGAAATTCTTTACTCTTGTCTGATAGATTCTAACAAAGCATGTGAACGTGAAGCAAAATCCCTTTTTAACACTC
The DNA here is from genome assembly GCA_020662805.1 of Glaucomys volans. Taxonomy (NCBI): domain Eukaryota; kingdom Metazoa; phylum Chordata; class Mammalia; order Rodentia; family Sciuridae; genus Glaucomys; species Glaucomys volans. The sequence continues at coordinate 239,705 of JAJEJO010002121.1, read as the reverse complement.
CCCCAAAGTAGGTACTGATAAAAGTCAGAAGAAGATGGGGCAGGTACCTGGACAGGCACAAAAGAAATGGACACAGACAGATTTTCCATACATTGGTAGAAAGCAGTTTTTTTTGGTCTGTTTCTTTCTCTCTTTTTTAATTTTAGGAAAAACAAAGAACAGTGGTAACCGAAACATAAGCAAGGCTTTTCAAAGGGTGTTACATTTTTGGCTCCCAGTGAGCGCAGCTGCAAAGAAAAGAGGCTGCAATACCAATTACACCCAGCCTGAACTGAGCGAGCCTGCTCTGAGGTTGCAGCCCCAGGAGCCCCTGGCTTCCACCGTCTCCCTTTTACAGGTGACATACACACACTCCACACTGTGCAGGGCCCGGGAACCGCCATCATGGAAGCATTTGGAAGAACCTGCCAATCTCTGTGCGTTTTTCTCATGCAAGGGATGCTATAATCACAGCAAAGTTCTTCAGCCTGACAATTCCACAGGTAACAGATCGATCCTCTTTTCTGAACCGCATCTCTCTTGAGTGAAACATTTAACTATGCCTTGGGCTTCGTTTACCATTCGCATCTTTAAATGGGAGATGTGCTTTTTCAGATGTCATTTGGAGAAAATGGACCAGAACCTGTCATTAACTGGAAAGCAGTCAGATAATTCCTTGACCAGTGCAATGATTTTACATCACAGTTTGCATTTACCGCAGAGTGGCCTCTGTCTCCAACAGGGGAGACTCCCACCATTGTACATCCCTGATCCTACCTGTGAGGGGCAGCTGGACGCTGCCCCTCAGTCCCACATGTTTGTTGGTGGTTGTGGTAGGTCGTCTCCTTTATGCATTGCACATTACATTTCTTGACACTATTTCTTAAAGAGTTGAAAAATTTGCTTGGGGTCAACGTGATGGGGAGGTGGATTAAGAGTCAGCTACCCAGTTCCTTAGGAGGAATGTAGCTCAGAAACACTTTGTGGAGCATTTGGTGGGAAAAGAGAGTTTTAGGACTAAGACTCAGATGACGTGGGATTAAAATAGCAAGAGCTGGATTGCTTCCCATAAAAACATAGGTAGAATTTGAGGTTTCTATAGGCAGCCCAATAAGGAGGAGTATTCTCAGAAAGAAAAAAAAAGTGTGAGAGTTTGTGGTAGAGTGAAATGGCCAAGCTCAAAGTGAGATTCAAGGATGTTGGAACATAAGGCATCCAAGAAATAGATTTGGATTTTTTTAAGGGTGAAGCTGTCTAGTGTTCCATTATAAATGATTTCTTGATTGGCTCTTTGCTCTTACCTCGTTGGCTTTGATGTCCAAATTCATGTCAATTCTACTTGGAAAATGACCTGTCGGAATCCTGTCTTGAGGAAATATGAGAAAAAAATATGAGTTTTGCTTGATGTTTTTGTCAATATCTGGTACAGAAAATAGAAGAACTACAAGAAACGAGAGATGAAGAATATGAAGAATTGAGTGGAAGAAGAATATTAGAGTAAGAAAGGATTATGAGAAACAAGCTCTTGTAAGCATGCCGGCAAACCCTGGGAAGTGGCTGAGGAATGCCGGATTATCCACGGTTGCAGATGAAGAGAGAGTGGCCTAAAGGCCACACTTCAGTGCAACCTCTTGAAGCTTGAAGATATCCAAGAAGCTGACACTTGGCTAAGACTCTTGATGATTCCACTCTGCAGTCTGAAAATATTTCCCTGGGTTAACCCTGCTGCAAATGTGGACTTGACTCTTTAGAGGCTAAGCATAGGCCCCCAATCCCTAAGGATGGTCGATGGGACTTAGCGTCCCAGCCTCCTCTTCTCTCCTGGGTTCCTAAAGCTTTGTCACCTTCATCCCAGGCTTTATCATGTTACCAAAAAAAAAAAAAAAAATTAAAAGATAAAAAAGGATGCATTTGATGCATTCGATTTGAGAAATACATTATTTCAGGAGGTAATATTATTACCAAAGAAGAGAAAGAGGCGATACTGTGAAGGAGAAGGGACACCTTGCAAGGTGGGGTTCACAGCACCCCCCTGCTGGAGAGAAATCAGCATTCCTGGCAAAATCCTAAGTGCCTTTCTGCTGAACTTTGATAGGATTAAGCTGTACACTGAACCATCACCCACCAGTAGCCTGCCAATGAGCTGTCAGTCAGGAATCCAGTGACCTTTAGGAGGCTTCCTTTTCTTTCTGTATCTAACATGATTATCTACATTTAATAGATGATCTAGCAAGGTTACTTATTCCTTCTCTCACCTTTTAAAATGCCTACCATGAGTCAATCTTCAAATTAATCTATTAAGGGCTTTAAAAAAAACTCTCATGCAAGCTTTGATAAAATTTTGACCTGAGCTTATAACTAAATTATTAGAATATTTTTCTTAAATAAATATATATATATATACACAAATTATTTTAGATGTTTCCAAGCTACCAAATACAAATTTGACTCAAATGCTGCTGCTGGCAGCTAGAATTACAGTACATATTTATGAAAAAGATAACAGGTAACACTGTGGGATTTGGGTTAATATATATTAGAATTCATTGTTGAAGTGTATTATGTACCTTCAGTGTCTGATCTGACAGATATTAGGTACATGAGCCTATTTAACATTTGAAATACTAGCCCTTTCAAAGGATACATGAGCCTATTTAACATGAAATATTAATACTTTAAGTGGATATGTGCTATAGGTATAAAATACACCTCTGCTTTTGAACTTTCAAAAAAAATGCAAAATATATGGTAATGGTTATATTGATTACTTGTTGAAATATTAATCATTGTGATAGATTAAATGAAAAATATTAATAAAATGGAAATTACTTTTATATTTATATATATATATATCGAAAAAAATTGTATCACACATGTGTAGCTTGCATTTGTAGAGGACATATCACCATTGGACAGCAATATTATGGCTAATGGAAGATTTTGCTCTGTATTTCTTTCCTTTCTTTTCTAAAAGGTTTTGCATAAAAATTCCAGAAAACTCTTGTCTGACTTGGTATTGGATGGTAGTGAATGAAGCCTTTCCTCTGATAGCAAACTAACACCAAAAGAGTGTCTAGAATTAACACTCAGCAATAATTCGATGATTCTGTTAATTCAAACTTTTGCTATATTTATGATGTGTTCTGAGCATGTCTATGTCCTTCAGACACAGTCATAATGCAGGTGTGTCTTTCTGACTTGTTTGTAGAGTGAATGGGTAACAGGGATCCTACCTGTGAGCACAAGCATAGGGGATTCTGCTGCTGGTAAATATCCAATGAGCACTGCTGAATAAACAGGGGACATAGCACCCTGGCGAGTTTTGAACTGGGCTCTGCTTTAGTGGTTTGGAGTCTGACACTGAGAATGATCTATGCTTGCTCAGCACTAAGCATATCAACAGTGGAGAAGAAACAAGGTTTGAGGTACAGGAAACCAATATCTAATGTCTATAAAATTCATTCTAACTTTTGGATGTATTAAATTGTAAAAAGAAGAATCTGTTCTCACAAATACCTACTCAAAAGACAAAAAGCTTGTCCTGTCAGGCAGATGCTTCAGGGTAATGTTCCCTGAGAGAGGACTACTTGAAGCACTCCCTTGGTGTTCTCCATGCTCATCACTGATCTCGCCCAAGGGAGACGGTTGTGGTCAGTGGATCTCCCAGAGGGCTTGACACAGGTTTCCTGGAGTGAGCAGAGCATAGGCTTGGCCTTACGACTGTCAAAGAAAAGTCTAAATGTGAAAGCAAGCCCAGGAACTGCTCCTCTCTGTATCAGAGCAAGGAGGGGAGGAACTGACAAACACTCCTTCCCTGTGCTTGTTGGCATAGATGCCCTCCAGAAAGAAGCATTGCCCAACCAAGGAAGCCACCACTGAGGGCCAAGGGAGAGGGTCTTTGAGGAACCCACAACATGCTCAGTAGGAGAGACAGCCATCAGGGGACCGGGGACACCTAGGTTACTAATGCCAGACCTCAGCTCTGCCATCCACTTCACTCCAGTTTCCGCTCCCTCTGAAACAGCCAAAAATAACTGCTCAGAGTGTGAATGAAGAGAAAGAGAGAAGCCACTTGGAGCCACTGCACATCGAGAACATCCAAGGCTAAATCAGATCCAGGACTTTACATTGCTCAGAATCGTGAGGTTTACTACAGCTTTAGCCTGAACTGGAGTTATTTGGTTACTAAACCAGAGGGGATTTTTAATGCAAGAGAATGGAATATCATCGAATAGTAATCTGTAAGATTGTGAAATTTTTGCGTGATATTCCCATAGAAATAAAGCAACATCTTGGAGAGTAATTCTAAGGGGCCAGGGGAAGAAAGAGTCTGGCGAGCTTTCATTTCATTTCCACGCCAAGTTTGGTCACCGAAACCACTTTCACACATGGTAAGAAATTATTTGGTCATATATGCAACTCTGCTCCTATGATGAAATCTCCCAGATCTTAATTTTTCAACCTTGTGCATTGAAGAATGAGTTTGATGTTGGGTACACAGTGATCACACAATGTATTTTTAATAAAAGAATAAATGTTTCTAGAGTATATGTATGTGAACATTTGTCAGAGGGTTTTTTAAAACAAACAAACAAAAAAAAGCAACAAAAAACCCTATCTGAAGTCAGAATAGATTCAGTGCATGCACGTGACAGGGACATCTAACAGCTTGCCAGCACCAGTGAAGTGCTAACCCTGCATGGAGTTCAGAAGTGGGAGGGAAGGAAGTTACTTACACCCTCGCCAGCACTCAGGGCTGGATATTTAATGACCAAGCTAATCAGAAAGGCTTCCGTCACCAGGATTAATGAGCAATTAAAGCATCCAACAGAGTCAAAGGGAATTTTCCAGGGTTATCCTTCTTATGCTATTGATCTCTCAGCAGTTCATTAACCTTCGGAATCAAATGCTACTGTGTGCTCAGCTGGGAATGCAGGAGATCCTGGCTCCAGCACAGGCCTCACCCAACAGGTGTCCTCTCTCTTGGTCCACCCTCAGCTTCCTCCCAGGCTTCTTGCCGCACTCTTCTGTTGCGTATTTCCTGGTCTTTCCTGTTTCTTCGCAAGGTCTCTCAGTGTTGATGGGGTAAGTAGCCTTGTCAGGTGAACAGAGGGCTTCAATAGGGAGATTTAGGGATTCATGCAACTCTAGGGCCCTGTTTCCAAAAAAGACTTCTAGATCAAGAATCAAACAGTAGTTGGGTGTGGGGGTGCACACCTGTAATCCCAGTGGCGTGGGAGGCTGAGGCAGGACGTTCCGGAGTTCAAAGTCAATCTCAGCAACTTAGTGAGGCCCTAAGCAACTCAGTGAGACCCTGTCTCTAAAGAAAATACAAAATAGGGCTGGCAATGGGGCTCAGTGGTCAAGGGCGCCCTGAGTTCAATCCCTGGTACACTATCCCCCAAAAAAGAATCAACCAGTTTTTTCAATAATCTAGATATTTATTTACTCTTCATCTATGTTATTGAACCTACTAGAGCATTTACCTCATCTTTAAAAACCTAAGTTAAATCATCCCTTGTGCAAAACCATGCACATTCTGTCTCATTGACATACATTAAATGTTAATAATTGTACAATATAGAAGCTTTAAAATACCCAGCAATATAAAAAGAAAAGATATATAAGCAAGAATAGGAGCTGATCATCATTTTAAAATTGATAAAACAATAAAAATCACTTCATAATATTTCAAGTACAGAACAGCTGAAAGACATAAAATCTCCTAACTCAATAATGGTAGCTAGGTAGTTCATGGAAGATAAATAAGTTTGAATTTATATTTACATTTAATAAACATATAAGTTAATATCCTTCCTTTGCGTGGATCATTTACCCATTCAACACACTAGTCACCCACATTGACGGAAGTGTGTCACATGATAAAGGAGAAGACATCCCAGAACCAGGCTACGTCCAGGTCATCATCTGAAGGGGGTGAAGCCAACAAGAGTTCAAGCGCCTATCAGGAGCCCTGCTAGTGACAATACTGCCTGCCTGGCATCTAGACAGAAGGACCTTTCCATAAGTAAAGGGTCTGCTGGGATTGGTTGTGTCTAAAAATCCTATGTTGAGGACTTAACCCTAGCGTTGCAGAATGTGATGGAAAACAGGATCTTTTAAGAGGTAATTAAGTTAAAACAAAGTCATTTGTGGAGGCCCTAATCCAATCTAACTTGTGTTTTTTCTAAGAAGAGGAAATCTGTACACATATTTACAGAGTGAAGGCCCTGGGAGAAGATGTCCATCTACGAGACAGAAAGAAGACACCAACCCTGTCCATACCTTGAGTTTGGACTAGCAGTCTCCAGAACTGGGAGAAAATACTTTTCTGTTCTTTGAACCACACAATCTGTGGCACTTTGTTACAGCAGCCCTGGTGCACTTATGAGAGGAGAGGGTCTTTGAAGGGGCAGCCTGAAGATAGGACACCTGAGCAAGCTCTGAGGTTACCAAGTGAGCAGAGAAATAAGAAGTGCTTCAGAGATCACAGCCATGAAGAGGCCCAGGGCATCCAGACACGTCCAGGTGTGTCTGACTGGAGGGCAGAATGGAGCAAGGGTGAGAGGAATCCAAGGAATCCAGAGCTCTGAGCAGATCTCAGATCTTAGTGGCATGCGTATTAAGTGACTGGCTAACAGGAGCCATCAGTGTCCTAATGGGAGGAAAATATTCTTCAGTGAGGAGAAGGACACACTGGCTAGGCTGAATTCCACCCTCTCTGCTCCAGCCTGGCCATTTTAATTATCCTCTGATTCGTGACTCGTCACTGTGTTCACCTGTGATGGGGGAAGTCACCACATGCCAGAATCCAGGAATAAGGCCACCTTTACAACAGGGCATTAGTTAATTGGCAGAGAGTCTGGAAGGCTGTTAGAAGGATTGATCACAACAGATGGAGACACGGCGCTTGAGGAAGTGAACAGCTGGATCAGTCTCTGTTTCCTTTCTATGACGGCAAAACCATAGCAAAATTAACAGTACAACTTACCTCCAGAAATGGACCATATTTCATAAGTAATAAGCAACCATGTGGGTGAAAGATTTACTCTATGTATATATGAACACGGTCGTTAGTTAAAACAAGAAATGTTCTTAAACTGTGGAATGAATGATGAGATCCACCAATAGAATGCAGTTATTGATGAATATTATCTATGTATGGAATGACTTTCTCATATTTTGCAAAGCAAGTTTTGATCATGTTGAGAAAGAAGTCAATCTCAAACCATATTAAAGGAAAAAAAAAACACTGGTTAAATCAGTGGATTACAGAACCCTACTTACTTACTAGGTTCAAATCCTACCTTAACCAATTCTTAGTTGTTTAATCTGTGAAAAGTCACACAGATTCTGTGCCTCTGTTTCCACATATTAAAATTGGTTTTTATAATAATGATAACAAGCATGGGGTTCTCCAGATAATGTAATGTTTCACTCATGTTACCCCATTTAATCCTTAGAATCACATTATTAATAGTACCATTAACCTCCTTTTATTGTGAGAAAACTGAGGCAGAGAATGGCTAAGAAACTAACCCAGGGTCACAGAGCTAGTAGGTGAGAAGCTGAGATGCCATTCTAGGAAATCTCTCTGTACTGTGTCAGCTTTTATTAGACTTTGCTAATTACAAGTGATTTTTATTATTGTAAATTCTTGTTATAGGCAAACATTATCTGCCCAATTAATCTGTGTGAAGTTCAGCTCTCTTCACTCAAATATGCTCACACCTTACTCCGGGTTTTAAGTCCAAGTTTTGAAACTTGGACTTGACTTTTGTTCTTTCCCCCTCTGACTGGAACCTCTTCTCCCACTGTCTCCAGCTCCTCGCCACAGCTACCTCTGGCTGCATGCTGATTGGATGTGGACTGTGGTGTCAACCCAGGCTTCTCTTTATCAGCCCTTTGGTCCTGAATATCACTTGACTCAGTATGCTCCCCAAAAGCTTCCTCCCACAGAAGCAGCTCACCCTTGACTTTGCAGCTGCTCCCCCACCATTGGCATGGATTTACTCTTTCCAATAAAACCATAAAACCTTTCCTCTCTTTTCCTGATGCAAATCTTCTTGCTTTCAGACAAGGGAAGGCAGCCAAGGATTGATGAGTTGTGAGTGCAGTGCTTGGAAGCCTGGGTTTGGAGTGGGCAGCACTTAGTTTGAGCCTCAACTCTACCGTTTACCAACTGTGTGACCTCAGAGGACATCCCAAGTTCTCTTGGGGTTAGAGATAACTCCTCTGTGTCACAGGGGCAACATTTATCCTTCGCTCATAGAGTCCCCTTGAAGATTAAAAGAGGTAACATTTGCAAAGGCCTTAGCACAGGTCACAGCTATAGTGAATATTCAGTAAAATATTATCTGTATTGTGTATAAGGTATTATAATGTATATTCTCAGAAACAGCATCAAATGTATAAAAGAATGTATAATTTGGATTTTCTCCTGCTTAAAACTTTAAAAGGTTTCTCATTACTTCTTACATGGGTCTCATAAATCAGTATCTCCTTATTCCTTAACTCTGCAGTGGCCTCCTACTTCACCCTTCACCCCTCATATTTTATACTCCAAAATGATAAATTGTTCATTCTTTCTCAAAAACCCACAATGCGTCTTTATTTTTACATAGCAGATTCCTTAATCCAAGTGCCTCCACCCATTCAATTTCTCATCTGGAAGGCTCCTAGTAAACCTTGTGAACCCATCTCAATAGTGAATTTCTCTCAGCCTTCTCCAGGAGTCCATCAGCATCCCCAAACCAAGAAAAATGCATGCTCTTCCATGTGCAACCAATGTGCCCTCAAAATGTACCCACCCATGGGCTGATTCATTCAAAACGTTCTTCCGGTTCTGCCATGCATGTTGCAAATTCTAGAGTCTGTATATTAGTCATCTTTGCTTTACTACAACAAGTAAACTAACTTATAAAAAGAAAGGGTTTATTTGGTGAATTTGGAATGTTCCAAGTTCAAAACTGGGTTGCCCATTAGTATGACCTCTAGTGAGGCAGCAGATGGTAGTTTATTGTGGTGCAGTTGTGGGTAAGAAGAAAGAGGCACATCTCAAGCAGAAGGGGAGTCAATGAAGAGTAAGCAAGGCCATGCTTGCTCCTGTTATCATAACTCAGGAGAGCCTAAGAGGTCCCAGGAGAACTCTCCAGAGGTCAGATGCAAACTGCCTCCTAAAAGCATACCCCTAAGGACCACTCTTCCCAAAGGTGTCACTACCTCTCAATAATGCCACCCTGGCACCAACCTTTCACCACATGGATCTTTGAGGGACACAATATCCCAACCACAGCAGTCTGCTCCTTGGAGGTTGATCTGTGGGTGAGTCAGTAAGTGTGTGTGACTCAGAAGTCTGGAGTTAGGAAGTGCAATTGCTCTCATATGCAAGTCTTGTCCCTCCAGTCAATGTTTTATTATTAATAAAGGGTATAACTTTATTTTATTTCTCTATTTTATTTCTTGGTTAGTTCATAACCCAAGTCATGACAAAGAGGAATGTTGTTTATTTAACTTCTCTCAAGTTACTCTGATGTATGGGTTATGGACCTTGAGAAATGAGCAAGGTGTAAAATTTTGGAGAATAAATTATGCATGGAATGATTTTGCTTTTGGCATGCTTTGAACAGATACAGGTCAGGTGTGATTTCCCCAGTATAGGTCCTGCTGATTTTTTTCTTAATCTTAGAGATTTACAGCCTACGAAGCACAATACAGCTGATTTTTCAGTTGTAGAGTTTGTTTTATGAACGTGTGGCTTGCGGTATTTTAATGATAGCAGGTTACCAGAGTTTATTGTAGCTGAGACTAGAGTTCTGTGAGAGTTTATATACAAGTATTCCCCTGAAAACATGCAAGGGCTTCTGGAACTCCAACCAATTTTAGACCGCTTGTGGGTACAGGATGCAGCACCTTCACCTTGACCTGTAGCATGAAGAGTTGGAGTCATACAAATACGCATTGACGTCAGAGGTCTCAGCAAAAAGTGATCAAAGACAAGAATGTGAACGGAGACAATGCAAGGCCACTACAAAACTTTTTAGACACCCATCGAGGAAAAACTGATAGCCTGGAAAGAAGTGAATTATTAATGTATCATGGTGTACAAGGCATTTGAGTTCTAGTTTCACATTGTTAGCATCAGGCCGGTGGAGGAAGCTGGTGTGTCTCTCCCCAAGGTCACTGAGGAGTCAAACTGAGGCAGCAAATCTCAGAACGAGAGTCAGTACTAGTTTTCCACAGAGTCAAGCCCTGTCTCCCATTTAATAACAGTGTCTGCTATTATTTTGATTTAGTGTGACTTTATTACCTATATTGTAAAAAACTCTCTCCAAATAGTAAGATAATTATTTAGATCTTAAAAACATCAAAGGTAAATGAAGAAGAAACAGCTTCAGGATTGAAAATGCTTCCTCCACAGGTCATGCTATACACCCCATGTCGCCGGCTGGAGTCCTCATGCAATGACATGCTGTCTTAAGTCTGTATTCTGTTCCAAACAAATCAACCCTAATTTCTCTAATGGAGAAATTAGAAAGGAAACAGGACGTCTGGCCCAGTTTCTGATCCAAGGTCAAGGGCCACATCTTGGGTGGGCCTTCTTGCTAGCAGATTCCTGACGTGGCACAAGGCATCACAGGATGAGAGACAGAGGACCCCAACCACACTGGCTTTTATAACAGATCCAATCTCAAGACATCCCATTAAGCCATTAATCAATTAATTGCATGAATGAATCAATTTATTCATGAGAACGGAGTCCTGTTCACTACTCAGAGGCCATCCTGGTCCTCTCTTAACACCTCCTAATGGGGATGAAATTTCAGTATGAGTTTCAGGGGGCACACACCGCAGTGCACATTATTAGCTGCAATCTTGAGGCTCAAGGCAGATGTGGAAATCAAGAACCTTGGAATATGCAGGGGAGGCAAGACTAGACCCACCTTCAGAATTAATAGCGGATTTTATTTATATAGGGAATAGTGTCAAAATCAATCTCTTGATGATAGATTTTTTTTTTCCCAATTGAGTTTAATTCCAAGCTAGATTTCAGGATTTGGCATAGATTGGCTGCCGTACCAGAAAGGTCCCCAAGTTAGACATTTGTCTTTTTTTAGGATAATACTAGATCTTCAGTGCTCATTGACAGCAGGAGCAATTAGGTCAGGGTAATTTTCTGAGATCACTTTTTCAGGAGCAGGGATTATTTTAGTTTTCCAGTTCTGTGGATACCATGCCAACACTGTGATAATCTCATCTTTCATAATAACTCCTTGGAATCCTTAAAATAGTGAGGAACATGAGAGACTCACCGTTGAACAAATGCAATTTCTGAGGTCACGGTAGAGGAGAAACATGCCTTCCACAAGACAGATCCTGTCTTCAAATGCTGAGAGATTGCAGCCTCTACCGACAGGCTAAGAATGCTTCCCATTGAAAATAATGAATTGTGTTTTTTTTAAATTAGGGGGGATTTTAAATATTCGAAATTTTAATTCATAAGCAGATAAGCAGAAGAATAATTGATTTGGGACCTTCATTCTTTTTTTTTTTTTTTCTTTTTGGAACCAGGGATTGAACTCAGGGACACTCGGCCACTGAGCCACATCCCCAGCCCTATTTTGTATTTTATTTAGAGACAGGGTCTCACTGACTTGCTAAGGGCCTTGCTAAGTTGCTGAGGCTGGCGTTGAACTCGCGATCCTCCTGACTCAGCCTCCCAAGTCACTTGGATTACAGGCATGCGCCACCATGCTTGGCTGGGACCTTAATTCTAAGGAAATCTAATATATTTGGATTTTAACTTGCAAAAGAATTTAATATCTCTATTTTAAGATTTTCCCAGTAATGATACTGTGGCAGAGGATTTATATTCAAATCTGTGCTCTCTCTTTATTGACATTTTGTTGTTGGAGTATAATTACGTCATCACTTAAGCTCAAAATGGGTCCCACACAGGTTGTGTTGGACAGTGTAGGGCTGGAAAATCAAATCAGGATTAAATTTGAAGCCTGGAGTTGTTTTAACTGATGCACTCTTCTAACACGTATTAGCGGATTCTGGGGGACAGGGGTGTCTGCCCTGCTTATTTGTCCTCCTCCAAGCTACTTCAAGGGGCAGTGTTAGCACCAGAATTGGGGATGGAGCATCCAGGAAGGGAAGAACTGGTTTCTGAGACTTTGTGCTGTTCCCTGGCAGGGACAGCTCAGTGCTAGAAGGACACAATGTGGATCATGGTGGGGAAGGAGGAACACATCTCCTTTCTTGTGACCTGAGACCATTAGTGGAGCATTCCTGCCTCCCTCTGTCCCATTACTCATTCCCTCATGGAAACATTAGTGATTGATCTTGGAGCCATTTGGGAAATAATTAACTGCTTTAAACTGGACACAGACCCTTTTCCTTTTGAGAGAGTCTAAATTTCCTTCTCTCTCTCCTGTCATCCACTGTATAGTTTGTTCTCTCTGGAGCAGGGTCCCCATGGGGTCCCGTGATACCTGAAGACAGAGCAGCATCTTCATAATTCCTGTAAACGTCTTTCCAACTTTGAGAGGGAGGCGGCAGGATCAGAAAGTGCATCTGCCTAACAAAATCATCGTCCTTCAAACTATGGCTGGTCATTAATAAAAAGGTGATGCTTTGCTTCCATCTAATGATTGACTCGTTTATTTTTGAGAAATAGATCTTCATCATCAGTGTATCCATCAGCATATACAGTGTATACATAGCTTGGGGTCACAGGGAATTTCAAGGTCTTGTAGGAAGGGTAAAGGACCCTAACATGAATCAAGTCTTGTCTGGAATGGCTTTACCCTGTCCAGGGGACACTAAAGAGGGAGAAGATGGCGCAGGGGCCAGGATTGTGTGGGATGTGATCATTCAGAGTACTTTTCCATCTGGAAATAGCTCTAAGTCAACATCATGTGCCCTGTGTATCAGGCTCAGATGTGGCAAAGCTGGAGACAGGGATGGATAAATGAGTCTAATTCATATGTGTGACATCACCTCAAATTGTCATTGAGTGATAAATGAATCCTTAGTTCAGTGATAGTTCCTATTCTTGTATGTACTTCCCTAAATCAAGTCCTGGTGAAGTTAAAGCCAGTCCCCATGAGGCAGTTCACAGTGGGGTACCCTTTCACTATGCAGCCTCATGCAGCGGGCCCAGGAGAAGCTATGGAAATACAAAGCTATTCATATCAATTCAGTCCTTTTCCCTTTGCCCAAACATTAACTCACTAGAAACAACCGTTTCTACTTGCAAACGCACTGGACTTCAGATGACTGAGCCCTTGTCTTTCCCCTGGGCTCATCAGTACAAAGAAAAGCAACACTTATTTCCTTGGCTGCGAGCATTCCACTACAACCTTTTTGTATATCACAATTCTGATGTGCCATCTATGTGCAGTGGAAGCAGTATTGACCTTGTAGTCTTCTGGGGTCTATTCTAGATTCTGATACACACTATAATATCTTCAAAACAGTTTCTCAGCTCCTTTATATTTCAGAGTTTTCCTGGTCTATGAAAAGTATCCCTTCAGCCACATGTTTATCATTACAGATATTAAGACTAAGACTCTGAAGCCACATTACCAGGGCTCACATCCTAGCTCTGCCTTTGTTAGCTCTGAGTCCTTATCCATATGAAGTAACTGTCCTATGCCAGAGCATCCTCACCCACAAAACGGAAACACCAAACATATTCCTCTAGGACTGTTCCAAGAATAAATGAGAGAATAAATGTAAACTTTTCGGAACAGTGCTTGACCTGTAATTAGTGTCATACTAGTGTTATTATTAGTAATGACAAGATAAAGACCAAATTACTTTGACTGGCCTTGAAAACGCTTCATATTTATGAAATAATGTGCCTTTCAATGTCTAACATATGCCTACCCCAGGGAACATTCTCTGGACATCATGAAATCAAGACTATATCTAATCCATTGCTGCATTCCCAATATCCAACCATGGGAGAGTAGTTACCACTTAACCACAGTTTTAGGGACCTGTATCAACCAAAGTCTAAAAATATTAAATGAAATTTTCAGAAATAAAAAATTCATAAGTGTTAAAAATTTATATTGCAGTATATTGTAATTGTTGTGAGTTATTATTAATCTTGTACTATGCTCAAGTTACAAATTTAACTTTATCATGTCTTTGTACATATGGGAAAACACTACACACACTACATTCCAGACAAGACTTGATTCGTGTTAGGGTCCTTTCCCCTTCCTGCAAGACCTTGAAATTCCCTGTGACCCCAAGCTATGTATACTGATGATGAAGATCTATTTCTCAAAAATAAAGCAGTCAATCATTATATGAAGGAAAGCATCACCTTTTCATTAGTGACCAACCATAGTTTGAAGGAAGATGATTTTGTTAGGCAGATACATATATATATATATATACATATATATATATATATGTATATATATACACACACACACACACACACACATACACACAGAGATTGAGCCCACTGTGGGGGGAGGGGTGGTCTCAGGACATTACCCCCCGACATAAGAGAGATTCTCTGTCTATATAAATGCATGTGTCTTAATGAATTAATTCACACCAAAATAAAATTTACCTTGTTCTCTCTCTTTACCAGAGACTTGTGTATTCCATGCGTTTGCATTCATGAAGAACACTCTCTGGATATTCTTCTTCTACTTGTTTACATGATAAATTATACTGATTCTTTAAATTGTAGTTCAGGGGTCATCAGTCTAATGAAAAGGCTTTAGGTAGAAAACTCATCATTGTTCTGCCGTGAAAAAGAAACGAAGAACAGAATAAAACAACTCAGCCCAAAATGTTGTTAGGGTGGATCCCAGAGACATGGAGCAGTACCTGTCAGGTTTTATGAGGATACTCTTCATCATTAGGAAGGATTTGGCATGCTAGCCAAATCAAAATCTCCTACCCATCCAGAAATTTCCCTCAGTGTACTTACCCTTTCATAGGGAGAACTAACAATTTCTCAATTCTGAGTAGAATTCGTGGATCTATTTAGAATATTTTGCTAATGTTTTAGTGCTTTAACACAGTTTTTAAATCATCTTTTTTGCTGCTGAAACTAAAGGATCCAACCAGAAGAGCTGCAGGGGAGGAAAAATTTATTTGGGGGCTCATGGTTTCAGAGGTTTCAGTCCATAGAGAACAGACTCCATTCCTCAGGACTCACAGCAGAAGAGTGTAGCAGAGGGAAGCAGCTCATGTGTTGATCAGGAAGCAGAGAGAGAAGTCTCCACTTGCCAGATACAAATATACACCCCATAGCCATGCCCCCAATGAGCCACTTCCTCCAGTCATACTCCATCTGCCTTCAGTTACCACTCAGTTAATCCCCATCAGGGGATTAATTCACTGATTAGATTAAGGTTATAACCCAATCATTTCTCCTCCAAACCTTCTTGCATCATCTCACACATGGGCTTTTGTGGGACACCTCACATCCAAACTATGGCTGTTACAAGATTCTTTGCATGCACACTGAGCTTCAAGACAAGCTCCCTCAACCCAGGTCCATCCAAATGCTTCCTCCCAGGGACTGGGGTGCTGTTCAGTGGAAGAGCACATGCCTAGAATGCACGAGGCCCCAGGTTCTAGCCCCATCTCAAATAAATAAAATAAACAAATGTTTCCTTTCAGCTCCTCCTAGAAATAAATTCTGAAACCACCATTACTTGAAGATGAGAGGAAAACCAAGAAAAAAGAAAAAGAAACATGGGTGCCTCTGCACTACATTTAAATAAAACAGAAAAGTATGTATGTAGTTCTCACATTTAATACTTATAAGTATTAAACACCTCAAATATGTAAGAAATTGAGGCCCAGAGGTTTCAACGAGAAAATGTAATGAGTTGAATTCAGGACAAAAATTTGAAACCTGTTCTAATTATCACAAACTTGGGTCTTTTATTCAGAGTATCTTAATGCTAATGGAAAGTAATCTGTATATTTTAATTTCATGCCCAGTATAATTTATATGAAAGTGTTGCAAATCTTTGTTATTAATAACCACTCATGAATATTATGACAAGAATTAGTTTTTTGCCCTCTAGTTATAGTTTGCTTCCACATCCAACCTGTCCTTTAATTTCTTAAACCGTTTTTTTGGTTGGGGAAAAATATATCAGCTAAAAAAAATACAACCTTAGAGGAGAAATGCTTAATAGTTATAGTGTTCGCCCACAAGAAAGCTTATGCTATTAATCTGAAATCTGGGCCTTTAGCCCACATACCATAATTTAAAAATCTGTTTTATAAAGATGAAAAATGCAGGGAGCTGAAGTCTAGGAAAGTCAATTATTCCTAAGGATTCTCCAAAGAGGAGGGAGCAGAGCTTTAGGCCAACTGGGAACTATTAGCTGAACTTGAAATGGGAATCTATTCACTATCCAAGCCCTAGAAGCAGCCATGGGAAATGTCCCTTCGGAATTCATTCATAAACTGAGGGCATGTTATGTGTTGGTATCCGTTTTAAATACATGCCATAGAACTCCAACAGCTTGCCTTTTCTATAACAGTCCCAAAGCCACTGACCATATCCCTTGGCATGAGGTGGACATTGGATCATTTGATGGGGAAGATCTCCCAGGGTTTTCAAAGTGGAACAATGACAGCCAGACCCTTTCTCGTAGTGATGACTACATGGCATGTGACTTGGGAACTAGCAGTAGTCACACCTCTTAGCATGTTTGGAAAATGAAAGCAATGGCCATGCAACATCAGCAAAGACAAGACACCTAGCCAGATCTCTGGTAGTTCTGGAGTTCCTGAAATTCTTCTGATATGTTTTTCCTATTTGAATAAAATAATTTGTTTTCTGTCATTTTGAATCAAATTATACCTTACATTTGTAAAAGTCTTGTAAGATCAGGATGAAAATGTATTGCATCCTGTTGTAGGTGCTTAACAGAGACTCTAGGGTGCAAAAGGAATGAAAAGAGAATCCCCTGTGACAACACGGGGGGAACTGATATTAAGCAGAGAGATGAGCTACTTATCTCTGTTTCATTTTGTTTTAATTATTTAATTATTTGTTTTTCTGAACATTTTTTTCATGAAGGAAATTTGGAGAGGAGGTGGTGAAGGATGCAAGTTAGGCATTGAGGGGTTTTAGAAAGAAGAGGGAATTGTAAAGATAAGTAGGGATGAAGAAGTGAGTGGGGTGATTCACAATGGTTCAAAGCGAGGCTCTTTTTGAAGACTGGGAGGAGGCAGGCTTCAAGACACTGGGTCAGAAAATGCAGCTCACTTGTTATCAGGTTAATCAGAATGGTTCACTTTACGTACTTAGGAATACATCTGTGTTTTAGTATGTTTGACTCATCTGTCTGCACACTAATTGCTTCCTCAGGTGTATCCTGGTCCATATAGCCTGAGTGATTTAGGGATTTAGGGATTGACACATGTCCCAAGTTAAGTAGCTTCAGTCCTCTTTGGATTATTTCAACAGCAGGTCCAAAAATGGCCACCTCCATTGCTCTGCAACCAAGATGAGGCAATAAATCATGGGGGAAAGGCCCAGTGGAGGAAAGCTTCTCAACTTATATTGGGTCAGGAAGGAAAGAGAGAGAGAGAGATAGAAAGAGAGAGAATGCGTGGAAGGGGCCACAGAGAAGATGCATCCTCCAGGGCAGCCTCTCCTGACCCACCTCTCCCAGCCATGCCCACCTGCCTACAGCTGCCAGTCAGTCCATTCAAACAAGGATGAACTGATGAGCTCCAGCTCTCACAATGCAATCATCTCACCTTTGACTCTTCCTGCATTCACAGGAACTCCTGGGAACACCTCACGCCCAAACCATAGCAATCCCATTTGTTTCTTAATTCAGGTGCACTGGGCCTCCATCATTTGCAACTGAAAGACTATTGATTACACTCTGGATACTGAAAGGAGTTTCAGTGTGCTCCTCCTGCTGAGTATAGACGTATTTACTTTGCAAGTCATACTATATGGTACATTTATGAACTAGGAGACAGCAAAGATAACATGAGGACTAACTTGTATTCTTCCACAGATGAGAACATCGAGGCATAAAGTGGGTATGTGGTTTGTCCAAACTAAGTTAATTTGCTAGTAGAGCAATCCCTGGATAAGAAATCAGGGAGTCATTCTACTGAAAAGTTTATACTTGTGACATTAATTATGTACAATTATGTATATATTTATGTTGCATAATGTAAATAGACATATGTATTTAAAACATATGTAATTTGCATTACCTGTTGATGATAACTGCACTTGACTTTGGAGTGGTTACTCTGTAGAAATTAAGATCTGTGTCTCTGCATGAGAACAGAGTAAACCTAAGGGGGGTGTGGGACCATCACGTACTGCCCCTTGGCCTGACCAGATGCCATGGAAGCCAGTGGCTTAGCTCAGGAGTGGAAACTCTGAGGATGAGCCCCCTAACATACTGGTATTACATACTTTTCAACTATTTGAGGGTTTTGTTTGTTTTGTATTTAGGATGTGTAATCCAAAGTCCAGGAGACGGTCTAAGCTAATTGTCTAGGACTTCGTGCCACTGCAGGTAGAATTTACTGTGACTTGAGTCATTATTGTTTCCACCAATGCACACAGCAGACTTGGTTTACGTCTGCAAGTACTGAGGCCCTGTTCCTCTCATCTAACCTGCTTATGATTAGGGAGGCTGATGAGAATTTGACACTAGTAAGCCTCTGACGGTGAGACCAGAACTTAATGCTCATCAGTTAGGACCAAAGGCATCAGCACGTAGCAGTGGACCCAAACTCTCCCATGACACCAAGAGGTCACAACAGCATCCTAATTATTCTTTTACTCCTGGGGACTTCAGGGCTCTATTCTGGCCTAGCTGTGTGAAGAAGAAACAAGGAAGTTCAAAATCATATTATGCTCCATGCTCATGTTCAAAAATAAAACACTACAAAAAGAAAAAAAGAAAAAACAGAAAAAAATGAGTCACAAATAAAATTTTCAAGATTTTAAATCAAATTAAAAATATTTAGATACCTGTATTTTCCAAAAACAATGGGAATTCACTACTATTGAGGAAATAATTGCTATTATGGAATTAAAAGTGATTAAATAAAAAACGATAATAATAAAACCTCAATTTTACTATCTTATTTCTATTTCCTGTAATGTGACTTAATTTTCTTTTTTTATTTATTTTTTAAGTTTTTACAGACTTCATTTTGATTCATTGTACACAAATGGGGTACAAATTTTCATTTCTATGGTTGTGCATGATGTACATTCATACCATTCATGTAATCACACATGTACATATGGCAATGATGTCTGTCTCATTCCACCATTTTTCACACCCCCTTCTCCTCCCCCTCTCATTTCCCACTTTGTCATCTAAAGTTCCTCCATTCTTCTCTCACCCCCCCACCCCTGCAACCCAATTCTATATCATCATGCACTTATCAGGGAAAACCTTTGTTTTGGCCTTTGTTTTTTTGGTATTGGTTTATTTCACTTAGCATGATAATCTCCAATTCCATCCATTTATCTACAAATGCCATAATATTATTATTCTTCTTTATGGCTGAATAGAATTCCATTGTGTATATATACCACAGTTTCTTTATCCATTCATCTGTTGAAGGGCATCTAGGTTGGTTCCACAGTCCAGCTATTGTGAACTGAGCTGCTATAAACACTGATGTGGCTGTGTTAAGTGCTCAACATCTCTAGTAATTAGAGAAATGAAAATTAAAGCAACTCTAGATTTCATCTTACTCCAATTAGAATGGTTATTATCAAGAACATAAACAATTATAGATACTGGCGTGGTTGTGGGGAAAAAGGCACGCTTTTACTTTGCTGGTGGAGTTGCAAATTGGTACAGCCACTCTGGAAAGCAGTGTGGAGATTCCTCAGAAAACTTGGAATAGATCTATCTTTTGACCCAGTTATCCAACTCCTCAGTTTATTCCCAAAGGACTTAAAATTAGCATATCACGGCGACTTAATTTTCTAAGCAGCATTCTTCTCATTTGCTTTAGAGTATGTAGGAGAAAGCTTAGAACCATTAGAAGCATGAATTATCAAGAAGCACCTAAAGGAGAGGAGGAGAGTGGGAAGGAAGGAATGTCATCAGGCTGGTTGATACTTGACCTAGAGCTCAACTGATTGCTCATGGGCCCGTCTTCCAGAAGGCCACGTGAACAGCCATTTCAGAGAATGGCTCATCGAAACAGAACTTGAAGACATTAATCCTAGAAGAAGAAACTGTTCCCAGACTTCAGTTTTGCACAGGTAGAGTTAACGCCACAGTGTGTTAACACAGCTCAACTTATGTGTTGCACCTGTGTGGCCACAAAGTAGGACCTGTCACCCCTTAGTGACAACATGGAGGAGGCACACAGCACCAGCAACAGATGCACCAGGGATGTGCAGCCAAGCTCACTGAGTTGTACGCCCAGGCCATTGTGGGGTGGAATAATCTGTCCAGATCCAAAGGGACAGGTTGAGGGAAAAATGTTTGAAGCTGTGGGATGGAGCTTTCTATCCAGTTACCTTCAAAATTAAAATGATTGCAAAATGTTTTGAGAATTAGGTAGAGAAACTGAATTCTCAAACTAGTTATGTAGTAGATTTTTTTAGCAAAAACTTGATATATAGTTGATTTTTCATCCACGTCATGTAAGTGGAATATTCTGCTTCATCAAATTAAAATGATTTCCAATGTGTCCATGTTTATAGGAAACCTACTTTTTTACGCTCACTCAAATCATGCCTGGGCCTCTGGGGAGAAGGAACTCGACTTGCAGACCTTGAAGGGTGTAGAGCAGGCAGGGCACAGCAGGGCAGCACCCAACAGCCCTGTGTGAAGCAAGATCAGGACTGGTGGCAAGAGGGTGGGGAGCCTTCTGTTTCTGAATGTTCTTCAGCACCCTGGAGCATTCAGGGAACAATAGCTGATGATAAAATAGAACAGATAAGGAAATGTCATTTCATATTGTGGGAATGTAATTCCAGGTGAATAATAATTTGTAGGTGACAAGATGCCTGGAAATGACCATTTCATCAGGTTAGACAAAGGACAGTCTAGATCTTTCCACAGACTTGAAATTCAGAACCTTGAAGAGCTTCCTAGGAAATTTTTCTGTAAGGCAGGAAATGTCCCCACTCAAAACCTCAAGTGGGTAGCCCAGCAAGGACAAATTCAACCTTCAACCCAAGGACTACAGTAAGATAAAAAGATAAAAACCTGCATAGCTCCTGTGTATAACTCCTGCAAAGGAGAAGGGAGAATGGAAAGCAAAAGGAAAAATGCTAAATGCAAACATGTATTTATATATATATAAAATAAAGAAAAAAGAAAAAATAAAGAAAGAAAGGAAAGGAGGAAGGAAGGAAGCTCCTATTTGTACCAGCATGGTAAACTAGAGTCCCCAACACACACAACTAAAATGCCTCCCTCCCCAAAAATGTAAATCTACTTAGGGTTTAATGGTAAAAGGACACAGATATAACACATCTGCAGGCTCAAAGAGAAGGAGGAAGAACAAGAGAAAAAGATGGAAAGGTTGATAGAAAGGCAGGGTGGTAGAAAAGGATGATCACCTCAACTTCTGTTTTTAAATGAGGTAAAGAATAATTAAACTGATGGAAGAAACTATAGGAAGTGGCTAAAGTGGTAATTACCTTCAATTGACAGATAAAAATAATTCTTACATTAAAATTCTGTGCTAGCAAAGCTATTTTTCTAGAAGAGACAGGTGGGAAATCAAACAATTGGAAAAGATGTCAGGCAAATATTAATGAATAGTATGCTGAAAAGATAACTATATTAAAAGGAGTAAAATAAGCTTTAAAGCGGCAACTATTTTCAATCTATAGATTTAAACTTTGATCCACTTAATAATGTGGATTTAAATAAATAGAAAAGGACTTTCTCTGAAAAAAGAAAAATTATATCATGATGATGGAAAATTTTAATACCATTTTCTTAGTAAAGATAAGAAGAGTGCTGCATTCCTATATTCCCAGTGGCTCAGAAAGCTGATGTAGGTGGACAACAAGTTCCAAACCAGCATCAGCAACTTAGTGAAGCCCTAAGCAACTTGGAGAGAACCTATCTCAAAATTAAAAAACAATAAGCAAAAAATAAAATAAGGATGTGGTTCAGTGGTTAAGGCAGGCGGAAGTAAAAAGTGAACTAGATAGCAAAATCAGGAAAGTCAAGAATGGAAACAACTAGGCTCATGTGTACCAGGCTATGACTCAAGGAGATACACAGGCTACCACAGCAGAGTTTCCTGACACAATTCTCTAAACTTCACAGGAAAAAAAATCAGACCAACCCAGAACATGGGAGAGTCCACAAGCAATGGGCCAGGAGTCTTCACCACAGTAATTTTGAAAAGAAAAATCAATAAAATATTCCAGATGAAACTTTAGAAATAACTTTATATGTTGAAAGAATTTTTAAAACAAGACAGACAGCAATCACAGGCAACATGTGAAAACCGATTAGATCTGGAACTTAAAATATAAAAGTAATGGCATTGCTGAGCTCAGTGTGGGATCTCAAATACAGATCGTGGGTTAGACTTGCTAGATTTAGCAAAGAAAAGCACATGCTACTCGAAGTTTAAATTTAATAGAACAATGAATTTTCTTAGGCATAAAGTGTCTTATTGTTTAATATCTAGGACATGTTTATATGAAAAAGTTGTTTGTATGTATGTGAAATTGAAATGTGACCATGTGCCCTTTGTTATCCGGTGGCTCTACTGTGTGCCTACTGATGACATGGAGCTGTTACCTGAGCAGGACTAACAATGGGAGCTGGGGTACAATATGGTGCCCAACTGCAACTTTCTTTCAAATCATTCTGAAAATAATATTTTTAAACATTAGCATCAAGGTGAAAAACACACAAAAGAAACCACAGAATTTTACTACATTTTTTACAAATTCAATACAAATTTGACAAAATAAGTCAATTCATGCCATTCACCTCATTTATGTCTTTTAAAATTAATTTGTGAAATTGAGGGTGATTGTGTGCGTGTAGAAACTGAACCCAGGAGTCCTGTGCCACTTAGCTACATCCCCAGTCCTTTTCAGTTTTTATTTTCATGGGATCTTGCTAACTTGTCCAGGCTGGCCTTGAACTTGAGATCTTCCTGCCTCAGTCTCCTGTGTCACTGGGATTATAGCCACTTACCACTATGCCTCAATGAAACTGAATTGTTGAAGTGTTTTTGAACAAACAGAGAAATAGTCTGCTTTAAGTTGTCTTAAAGATGGGTTAATTTAGGAGAAGCTGATTTCCTTTAGAAAAAAAGAAAAATAAATTGAAAGATGTGATAAATATATTTAATAAATTGGATCTAATTATCAAATGTTGGATTTTATACCTGAAAAGTGATTGACATACATTTTAAATCACCCATTAATCAGTAACAAAATGTGATTAGGTAACTTTTTTTATGAAGCAACCATCAGCAAATTGTTAAGAAACATGTTTCCATTGTCATCTCTGATAATCACTAATGAGAACACCCAAATCTTCTACAAAGATAATAACACAAAAAATTTAAAACAAGAAAAGATAAAATGTTTAAAATGGAATAATAAAGAAAATATTTTATAGCAAATGTATGAAATAGTCTAAGAAGTGTGTTATTTATACACATAACTTCTTACATTGAAAAGGAAGGAAGTTGAAAATTAACAAGATAAGCATCAAACCAAAGCAAAATGTGAAGAATGTGAGAGTAAAACAAGACAAAAATAAAGGAAAGGAATCACAAAAATAACAGCTCAAGTCAATAAACCAATAAATATTCAAGAGAGGGTATAAAGATGGTTCTGTCAAAAAACTTTTGAAAAACACAACTCATTGTGAAAAAGGAATAAATAAAAATAGAGAGATTCAAAATAAAAATACCAACAACACACAATGAAATTATGCTTATCAGTGATTAACCAGATACTATGAAAATTATACACCAATAAGTTTAAAAAATAGATGACACTTTTAGAAAAAGTCAAGTTACTGAAATCATTGTGTTTAAAAAACTGGATTAGTTCAAACTGAGTGAATATTTAATCCTTCCCAACAATTGCCATTGCAGAGGAGTGGAGACACACAGGACAGGTCAGGAAGGTTCCTCAAGTTGTAAATACCTTCATTCCTCCTGAAGGCTCCTGCTGCCCCAGGAGCTGTAAGGAATTTCCAGGTACTTGTCCCTCAAGGGTGATTTTCGCTACCTTGTCCACACATGTGTACGCGATTCCTCATTAAACTTTTCCCCATAGTCCATCAATTCTTTCTTTTCTGCTAGGTCTCTCAATACAAGGATAAAAAGGGAAAGTTAAGTGACCAACACATGACAAATGTAGGAAAATAGGGGGGCGGTTAGGGGAGGCAGCGACCTAGGGAGAGAGAGAGTGGGAGAAAGGGAGGAAGGAAGATAGCTTTGTTCATTCTGAAGGCTTTCTTAGGCTCTTCCACATTCTAATTACAACCTCGCAGAACTGAAAGAGATCAGGAATCATGTACTATGGTGATTCTCCAACTCCCTCAGTCCAATGCCAATATTTTTCAGCAGTTGCAGATTGAGTCCAACAGCTCCACCTTATAGAGGAGGAAACCAGAGTGTGGACAGGGAAGTTGTCTGAAGTCAGACTGGTTCCAAATCAGTGACTCCCACCTCTCAAGCTGCTCTTCTTTTTATCTGAATCCACATCTTCTCAGGTTTTCATTCTAGATTATTCTTGGATTTAACATAAATTCTTTGAAAATAAATATGTCCTCTCTGTAATGCCTTTTCCGTCAGAGTACCCAACCCAATGCCTTCACAGAGTGAAACATTACATCCTTTTTATATTGAATCATGGAAATGAAATGCATATTGAAATTCTAACTTTCAATGCTCCAAAATGTGCCCTTATTTGAAGAAGGAATATTGAAGATGTGATTAGATAGATTAATAGGAGATCATCCTGATGTATAATGGGGCCCTAATCCAGTGTGACTAGTGTCCTTAGAAAGCAGAGACATTTGGACATGAATGCATGCCCCTCCCCTCCGACAGAGAGAGACAGAGAGAGAGAGAGAGAGAGAGAGAGAGAGAGAGAGAGAGAGAAACACCATTTGAAGATGATGAAGGTCAGAGTGAAACTTCTACATACCAAGGAACACCAAAGATTGCCCCAAAACCCCAGAAGCCAGGAGAGATGCATGGAATAGTTTCTCACACTATTCCATGATTAGAAGGAATCAGCCTGCTGATACCTGGACATTAAACTTCCAGTCTCTGGAATTTAAGACATGACATTCATCGGAAAGCCCTTCATTTCTCTGGACCCACTGATAATTTATTCACTACTGAACCCTGAAATGTCAATCCCTTCCATTATCTTGCATCTTTGACAATGCATGATATCCCAGAGCAATTCCAGAATTCATTTCCTAGGGTGTATAAAAACTCTAAAATATGGAATAAATAAAGGAATCTAATGGACAAACTCTTTATCTGTCTGGCCTAAGCAAACAATGTTTACATTATTCTACAAAAATAATGTATCCATCCATCAGCTTTAAAAATGAAGGAGATTCTGCAGTATGTGATAATTGTGGATGAACTCAGAGGGCTTTATGGCTAAGGGAAAGAAGTCACAGAAAGGCAAATATTGCATGACTCTATTTACATGTGGGATATGAAAAACGGAAATTCATAGAAGCAGAGAGAAGAATGGTGGTACCTGATGTGGGAAGGGTGGGGCAGTGGGAGCTGTGGATCCAAAGGTACAAAGTTGCAGTTGTTTTGGAAAAATAAGTCCAGAGGTCGAGGGTCCAGCAAGAGCACTATGATTCATGATATGCTATTGGATGCTGGAAATTTGGTCTATGAGTAGATTTCAGCTACTCTCACAACACCATAGGGAAAAAAAAGGAACAGTGTGAGTAGATGGAGAGGTTAATGTGCTCGGCATTACTAATCAGTTCATTGGTTCTGTTTATTAAAACGTGCTGAACATCAAATATATACACAATTTTTTAAAGTGGCAGAATATATATATGAAAAAAAGAAACCTAGAGCATCTATTTGCACATTTGTGTTTGAGGCAAGCAGACCAATGGGTGAACATGAAAACACATAGTCTTACTGTGAATTGAGCACAATACACATAACATTTTGCTCCTAGTTTTCTGATCTCCAAATCTGTATAAATTTTTTTGTCTTAAACTTGGTGTTATGGTTAAAGGAATTCATACAAGCAAAATGTTTGCCACAGATTGCTATTCAAAAAATAGTTACCCTCTTTCTTTCTGCCACTTTTGAAATGGAAAGTTTGTTCTGATATGTTTTTAGGTAGATCTTGAAGTAATCGAAATTGTCACAATTCACTTTTTCAGTAAATCATCCCCATTCAATAAGAAAAATTTCAGAACACTTTGGGGACTGAACCTGTAGTCTTGGTTCAGTTATAAGATGATTGACACAAGCGTTCAAGAGGACTTGTTCTCCTCCGAATAGGGGCTCATTCCTCATCAGGAATATGCTCAGGAAGGAGTCTTCTCAGTGTGGTGCTTCCCGATTTCAAGTATGTCGCACATTGAACTTTTTATTTGTTCAATATTGCACATTGATTTTTTATTTGTTCTAATTTGTTGTATATGATAGCAAAATGGTGCAACCATTGTGAAAAGCAGTTTGGAGATTACTCAGAAAACTTGCAATGGAACCACCATTTAACCTAGCTATCCTACTCCTCAGTTTATACCCAAAGGACTTAAAACCAACACATTAAATTTTTTTTAAAAAATGGTCAACTATTTTCAGGGTCATAGTTGTTTCATAAGTTGGCTTCTTCAAAGTCTATTGGCTATGAACTATTTTGGGACTAAAATACTGAGCAGTAACTCACACATCCCCATTTCATTACTGATTCTCATGGTGGCATTAAGCAAGACCTGGTTCCCTCATATCTTGCCCTCTTACCTGAAATACGAGAGCTCAAATTACCTACCACCAGTCATCTAGCAAGGAAAATCTCAATGTTGGATCTAATCCCAGCACACTTAACTGTAAAGAGAAGTTTGTTCTGTGACACGTACCAAGGTCTCTCATACACTTGTAATTTCAATAAGCAAAATAAAGTTTTGATGCATTAAACTGTCTAATTAAATAATCATGATTTGAAGCAAGACCTACTCTTTTTTTATATTGCTCTGTTTGATGTTTCAGGTGGAAGAATAGTGAAGGATTGAGAATCAAATTTTACCATGGGGAGTCTCTGATTAAATTTTACTTTTCCCACTTCTGAAGACTGATTTGGAAAAACTTAGAGTAAAAAAGATGTGCAAAGGCAGTTCTAAATATGAAAATACAGAAAAAGATAAAAGTGGTGAAGTGAGATTTTCGTTAGATGCAGTGGGCCACAACTTGTTCACTGGAGTACATATGAGGATATTCTGAGTTTAAAATAAAATGTGTATTTACAGTATTTATATATTTATTTTCTGATTCTTTTTACTTTTTGCTTTGCTTTTATTTTGTATTGTGCAAAATACAGTGGTGTGACATAAATTAAAAACAAGTAAACAAATATGTAATAAAATACTTTGAAATACATTATCTGAACTTAAGAGTTAAACATTATAAATAAAAGTTTGGAGCCCAGAAATAAATCCACACATATACAGTCAGTTGATCTTGACAAGGGTTCCAAGAACACGCAATGGAAAAAGGGGAGTATCTTCAACAAATGGTTCTGGGGAAAATGGAGATTCACATTTAAAAAATGAAAATTGGATTCTTAGCATACATAAGACTTGAAATGGTGAAACTCTTGGAATTATGCACAGAGGAAAACGCTTCACGATATTGGTCCGGGTGACAATTTCTTGACTACGACTTTCAAAGCACAGACAATGAAAACACAAATATGCAAATAAGATGGAATCTATCCAATGAAAACACAAATATGCAAATGAGACAGAATATATCCAATGAAAATACTAATATGCAAATGAGATGGAATCTATCCAATGAAAACACAAATATGCAAATGAGACTGACTCTACCCTTCTCCACAGGAAGGGAGAGTCACAGAACCAGGAAGCAAGCTGCAGAACAGAAGTAGACATTTTTAAGTCATATATCTGATAAGAAGTTAATATTCTGTGCAAGAAATTCCTCAAATTCAATGGAAAAAAAAAAAGAAATTTAAAACACAAATGGCCTGATTTAAAAATGGGCAAAGAAATTGAATTGGCATTTTGCCAAAGCCAATAGCCAGTGGATACATGAAAAAGGGGTTTGGTGTCACCAACCAGGGAAACATAAATTAAAAGACAATGAGATATCCCTTCACACCTGAGAGATGGCAATTATTAATAAAAGACAATGGGTGTCAGCAAGTTTAAGAAAAACTGGAATAATTGTACACTGTGCTGTGAGTACTAAATGGTGTAGCTGCTGCAAGATAGTATGGGATTTTCTTGAAAATTTAAAAATAGAAATAGAATTATTATATAATCCAGAAACTCATTTCCTAGATGTGTGTGTATTTGTGATTTGAAATGAGAATCTCAAAAAATATTTGAGCTCTTATGTTCATTGTAGCATTATTATAGCACTATTCACAAAAACCAAGATATATATATACATCTCAAATGTTGGTCCATGGGCAGATATATGGATAAAGAGAAGGTGGTGCACACCTGCAGTGGAATATTATTCTGCCTTAAAATATGAGATCCTATCGCATGCTGTACAACATCAATGAACCTGTACCATATTATGGTGAAGGTAATAACCCATTTCAAAAAGATGGACACTGTGATACTGAATGAGGTTTCTGAAATAGTCAAACACATAAAAGCAGAGAATAAAACAGTGGTTGCCAGGGACTGGGAGGATGTAGGAAAGAAGAGCTTTTAAAGTTAGTTTAAATTTTTATTTACACAAGATAAATTCTACAGATCTGCTTCATAACATAGTGCCTTAATTGACAGTAGTATCTTTGTTCACTTGAAAGCTTGTTAAGAGGGTAGCTCTGGTTTTAACTGTTCTTAAACCAAGAAAGGGTGGGGGAGGCACAGGAGACTTTTAGAGGTGACAGATATTTATTACTTTGGTGGAGTGACAGTATCATATGTATATGCATGTGTTCAAATTCATCAATGCTTAATTCATATATTAAGCATTTTTTAATTTTCTTTATTTTTTTTTTGCATTTTATTTTGCATTTTAATTTTCTTTATTTTATTTCTTTGCAAGTATAAAAAGATGTTACAAAAAACAAAAGAAAGCAAGAAAGAAAGACAAAAAAAAACACAACATGTAGCTCTGTGCCCTGGGCAGATGAAAGTTATCACACCTACAGAACATAAATGAGTTCTTCACCCTGAGATTTCTGAGATAATCAAGTTTTCAGGAACCCTGAACTTTTTTTCCATACTGGAAATTAAACCCAGGGCCTCCCCATCCCCACCCCTGAGCTACATCCCTTTTTTTTTTTTTTTTTTTTTGAGACAGTGTCTTGCAAAATTACCCAGGGTGACCTGGAATTTATATTGCACCTGGTGTAGCCTCTGGAGTCACTGGGACTGTAAGCATGTACCACATGCCCAGCTAGGAAACCTTAATAGGAGTTGCAAATTAATGCCACACTTAGGTGAAACTGGCTGCATTTACTCAGAGACAAAACTATCTCCACAAAACTAACATTTCAGTCTATTTTTTTTACAATGTTCATTTACGTGTTACTCAATTATCCACAACTTCTGAATAATTAGGTGTCTCAATCCTAAATGGACAATTCACAGTGGTCCCTGCAACAGCAGTTTAAAAAAGTATGAACTGTAAATACAAACTCCAAGATAGAAAGTAGGATAAAGTTTGCTTTTCATACCTGACTGGTCATTTGACAAAGGCTTGATATTCCAAGGAGGAGTTATTCAAGAACACTTCCCTGGCAATGCGAGTTTCCTGCTGACTCAGGCATTCTCCCTTCCCCTCTCCCACTCTACCCTCCCCTCTGCCCAGGGAGCTAGACTTTTGGCTGCACTGTTGGTAGATATGCACCAGACTGGTGAAATCTTAGGGAAAGATGTCCTTTCCCAGGAAATTTAGCATGTTTAGCTCCTATATGATACATCACTCATGATTTTAAAATACTACATTTTACTTAGATACCTCTTATTAGATAACTTGGAACAGTCTTAAACTCTTTAGGGAAATATTGAAAATTTTGATCTGCAAAACACAGGAAACAGGAAGGACAGGGAGATGAAATAAACAACAGTATTGTTAAGTTTGGTTGTACATTGGGCCCCAATACTTGCTTTGGGCTTTGCTCCTGATGATGAGGCCCATGTGCGCCTCCCGCAGGGAAGGCACCTTAGTAATGTGCACCTACAATTAATCACAGGGTGGAACTTCTCAGAGAAAGACACAGGCAAGTAGTTCTTCCTTTGTTTTCTTTCTGTTGCTTTAGAAGATGCAGGATATTTTCAGCTAAAAGTTTCTGATTTCCTCTGACAGGTCAATATACATCCAAAAGTATTGGACCTGGCCCTGTGTGGGGCCAGGTTGCAGTAGCCTGGTTAGTTTGGGATGCAAGCTAATGCTTAGGTGCCCAGGTTCTAACTATGAACCTTGTTTTCCTTATCATAATGTAGTTCCTGGTTTCCTGTTCTGTTGTGGTGGGAAATAAAAACTCTTTTCTCCTGGAAAAAAAAATTGGAGACTATTAGCTTAAATTCAAATCAGTGACATAGAAAAATAGTTGTTAGTATTTATTGATTCTTATTTCGGGACAGAGATGTTTGCTATGCTCCTATTTGAAGGGCCCTATATCTGCTGTTCCAACTGCCTAGAATATTCATTTACCCAAAACCCTCTTCTCCAATCCTTCGGGTCTCTTTAAATATAACTTTTCTTTTAAGGTTTCCCTGTGTACCTTGTCTAATAGTTAATATCCCTTGCAAGGAAGCTTTATGGGTCCTTTGACTATTTTTCTTATTATTTATTGTTCCCATCCCTACATACCTATTACGTGTTTTATTTACTTATTACACACTACTCAAGAGGTGTGTGATGCTCCCTCCCCAACAAGGAAGCCTTAGTCTTCTCTGACAGGTGACAGGATGATGGGGGTGGCAGGCCAGCTGAATGATCCAGGCAAGGGCTGGAGCCGGAAAACAAAGCCCCAACCCATGACCTGGCTGAAGCTAGTGTGTAGAAACTCCAGGAGAGAAATTCCAGGTCTCAGCAGAATGGAGAAAATTTAAATGCAATGTTTATGGAAAGAGCAAGTTCCTGGAAAACAGAGATATGAACGAAGGAAGTGTATGATCAGACTGCAGGGTTATTGCAATGACAATTAAGGTCCTGGAAGAAATACACAATTAAATGCTTTTCGAGGACTTCACATGATCACTAGATTTTTAGTAAAGGCTGGGTGTCAATGACACCAATCACCAAGCTGCTATGGACAAAGAAATGCTGAGATTTCTAATAACAATTACAATGATCACACTGTGCAATTTTGAATAGATAAATCATAGCTCCAAGAAGAAGAAAGCATGGGGTGGGCAGTGACCTTCACAGGGCAGCTAGATACTGCAGCAAAGCCGGCATGAGTCACTTCACTCCCTTTCTGATTTTCTGCAAATCACCAATTCAAATGAGGAAACTAAGATTGTGAGAAGCCTTTTCTCACTGTGTGTACACAGTGAGAAAGCTGCAGACCTGAAACCTGAGCCTGGACTTTCAGACTACTCCTCCTCCAGCATTTGGCCAATTATATTATAGTTAGACCTTTTTTTTTTTTAAGATAAACAATACATACATAAATACAATGAGCATGAACTTATAGAAAAGTGCCTAGGGATATTTTTTGTGGCTCAAATGAATAAACTTGAAAGTTGAATTAGCTTTGTTCACCCTAGAAGAGCAATTTCATGGGGAAGATCAGTGAAACAGAAGAAGGGGAAGAGGAGCAAGGAGGAGAATGGGAAAAAGGAGAAACTGCCAAATGAAATTGACCAAATTTCATATATCTATCACAGTGAATTCCATCCATATGTTTATCTCCAAACCACCAATTAAAAACAATAAATAGTACAAATAAGAAAAAAATGCATGGGCTTGTCGTGTAATTTGAGGGAAAAAGGAAATAGTAAGGACTGAAATGGAGCAAATTAGATTCTGTGCATGCATTAGTATGTCAAATTGAACCCCAGTATAATATATAATACACTTATAAAAATATTTTTTAAAAAGTCACTTGTGACAATGAGTTGCAAACTTGGGTTAAGCAGAATTAAACCAAACTTGCCCAGTTGAACTTGGATGGGCCATCTTCTCCACCTAAGAAAATCTGAAGAATAATGGTTAAATTTTTCAGACCCTAACATCACAGTGAGCTCATAACTTAGTATATTTAAGAATGAAGGATAATTTCACTGAATCATGGATTCACATACTTGTTACTCACAATTGTGCTTTTATATACCACCGTGTTTTATGAAGTTTTATTTTTATCTTTTGAATTATTTCCTGATGATAAAAATATCATGTCTTTTATGAACTTTGGAAATTGGAGAAAAATTTCTAAGTTTTCCTACTGTAATGATCCTTTCTTTCCAGTGATAAATTGTATCTGGCAATTTGGCACAAATTTATTGGTCAGCTAACATAACAACAGCAGCTAATAGCACTTAATCTTTGGCTGCAATTTGCATATGTAACTCATTTCATCCTCAGTGCAAATGCAGTGAGCTACTTTATTTCCATTTTTTTACAGTGAGAACTGAGGCAGAGATTTTAAATAACACGTCCAAGTGTGTACAACTTCTGTGCACACTAAGCACTGGACTAGAATTTGGGGGAATTAAAAAATTGCATGAGAGATGCATCATTTGTCCTTAAGAAAAAATAAAAACTCTAAAATGCTCAACTATTGGATGGATGAATAAATATATGAATAAGGAGATCCATCAACTGAGTAATTAATGAAAGAGCTAAGTGGCAATATGTATTATATGATCAAATGCAATCTTTGCAGTTGCTGAGTCTAAATCCTTTGAAATCAACAGAGAAAAAAGTAGAGAGTATTTTGGTATTTGAGTGAAATGAAGTAATTTTGAGTTTTAGAAAAGAGAAAGCAATCCAATAAATTCAACATATATTGTATTCACATAATACTAGAGAAACATTGGAATAGATCTCAGGGTTATAGAAACAAATGTGATATATTTGCTATCCTCAACATCTTTCTAGTGGGAGACAAAGATTTGTAAACAAATAATTGCGAGAGGGTTTGGTTTAGGCAATAACTTAATTCAGATGAGATGTAGAAGTATTACAGAAGAGAAAGAACAAGCTGAGTGTTTTTCTGAATGTAGATAGAAAATTCATACGGATAACATTTGTAATTAAATTTAAATTGCTGTTCAGGGCAAAGAACCCTTGTGCTTGTGTCTCCATACTTTAAATTTGTTTGAACTCTTTTACTAAACTTCAGCGAATATTGCCACTGAATCTGTATGTTGCATTCCACAAATAGGAAATGGACCTAAGCTCAGTTTTCTGTTTATAAAACTAAACGATGTTGATATAATTAGACTAAATTAGTTCTCTAGAATTATTTCTTTAACTAGAAAAATATGCAGATGCCAAATTTTCACATGGATGTTATCATTGAAAACTGCTGATCTCTTTTCATGACATTTCAAAACTGCATCAATACTCTCTGTTCTAAAATAGAAAATTTTGTAACTCCCTGCATTCCCCCCTTGTAGATCTGTTCATATATGTTTGAATATTATTCATCTTTTAAGAGGGTGTGAGATTGAGGTTTAACTTATAAAGGTGAGGTGTGTCTGAGGGTCCCAGAACAAATGTCAAGTAAGAGCACAATTGCTTGCCTAATGACTCATCATCTGTGCCCCGCAATGCATGCTGTGATGGATGGAAGTGCTAAACAATGTGGATTTCAGATCACGTTAGCACAACAAAAAGCTTTTGGACATCAATCAAAGGATTCCCAAAACTCATCAAAAATTGATATGAAGTTTGATGAGACAAGGATTCAAAAGGTCCTTGAATTAAAATTTAAAATTCCAAACATTTCTAGAAAGTACAACTGCCAGGATGAAGGCCAGAATTATATAAAATAGAAATATCCCTGAGACCCTAGTATGTTAAGTGTTGTTCTAGGATTCCTTTCAGTTTTTAAACCAATTTGCTTTTTCTTTTAATCCATAGTGCTCATTTGGAAATCAGTTATGAACCATTTCGAGGAGGTGAAATTGGAGTGTGAGAATCACATTTTTTTAGGTTACTACCAAACTTCTGACAAAACTTTTGTCAACATCTGTATGATATGGACCCTGCTCTCAAGAAAAATGGCAAGTTGGAAACACCTTTACTTTATATTTAACTCTATGCTGTCTTATCTCTAAATGGGATAGGCTCATTGTCTTATTTTAGCACAATGTGAGTATGTGAGTGAACCATTTCTAAGTGAAGCCAGAGAAATGGTAATCACTTATTGTTGAATTAATTCACTAAGTGGACCTTTATCTCCCCACAGAGTCTCTCCTTTCATGCCAAACAACTCATAAGTACGATGTCAGAATAGTTGAATGAAAATCTACCCTGCAAGACAGCTGACCAACTCAGAATTTTATTTCAGAGTGAAAGGATAAGCCATACTGTGGACAATGTGCAATTTTAGAAAATGGCTCCTTAACTATTTTCTCCTTAGGGAGCTTAGAATTAGCACATAGCCAACTCATCTCATTTTGGAAAGAGTTCCCTTTGATCAAATCTAGCTGGTGACCATACTCAATTTACTTAATTTTGCTATCTTGAACACCCTTTTCCCTAAAGTAGGGGTTCAGAACACCTGCTTTTCAAAGTGATCCATAACTCACTGATTGTCTCATGATTCCTTTGCACATCACTTCTTTCTGTTTATGCTCCACATAATTCAAAGACATTACAAATCACAAATCAGTATGAAAAATGCCCATAGTGTCTAAAAGAGAACATCCCTAAGGATCCCTGTAAGACTCATGGAAGAATGAAAGTGTATAGACACAAAGAATGCAACCAGGGCTCATCTGTCCTTCAAATCCAGCTGAATGTGCACTAGTGTGTTCATGGCTTAGACCTTGGCAAAGCTATGGGACCCCATCTTAGAATATTACACAGGTACTGTACTGTGCCATCTCTCTCCTTCTTTTCTTCCCTCCACATTGCACATTGTCTTTTGTGTCCATGTAAATAATTGTATTTACTTATTCATCAAAAAAAAAACAAGAAAAGGAAATCAATGTATCTCCTGTCTAGTCTTTTTAATAAAAAATGCACTAAATTATACTTTTATGAAATACAAGAGGAGTCCTAGACTGACCCACATTTTCTTTAGTGTGTTCATTTTTTCCCAGATATTCAGATCTCTGCTTAGAGTGGAAAGTCAATCTATTGGATATAATGGAATCATTAAAGGACAATTTGTCTGATGTGCCTGAACTTTACAAAATATCCAAAGACCAAGGAAAACAATAATATTCATGATCAAACTCTACATCTATTTTTTAATGTTTAACAATAATTCAGAGGGCAAAGTGACCTCCTGACCTTAGTTGGTGTTCTCTTTCAAGTCAATACCTTGAGGCCCTTGCTGTACTGGCAGTAAATTGAAATCATCAATCAAATGCAGATTCAGAAAGACTCATTGCTAATAAAGGCATTTTGAAGACTAATGAATATTCATCCATCTCTATGCCTATTTCGGTTTCTAATATTCCTTGTTTCAATTCCACTCAATGTCTTTATTGTATCTCTAAAAAGAGTCAATGAAAATAAAGAAAGTTATGCATACTAATTAAAAACAGAAGAGCAAACACTTGACTTGATTATCTAGGTCTACGGAATATTTGCATATGGACTATTTTTGATGGACATGATATAGAAATACTTTATTTAATGGGCTTTTATTTAAATATTTGTGATTTTTCAGGAATGCATTAATTAATATTAAAACTTGTTGGGAGGGAGTCACGAAGTATAGACATAAGCACTGATTTTGATAAGAGTCACAGGCTTTTGATAAAGAGAATTAACTTCTTTGAATGTCACATTCCCATTTTTCAATCCACCTTCCACCCAGGCCAGGCTTTTTTGGAATAATTGTGTCCTCAGAAACAAGGCCAGTTCACTTCTTGGAATACTAGGAACTCACTCCCAAACAAGCTTAAGTAGAAACGACCAAATGTAAAATGTGATTCCCATGGACCTTGCATTCTTTCCATTTTCCCCCATGACTATGGAAGGACTGTCCCCTGCATTATCTTCCTATTGCTGCATGACATATCACCACACATTCCAGGGCTTGAATCAGTAACACAAATACTTAGTATCTCACAATGTGGCCAGAAGTTAAGACTCCTAAGCTGGGTTCTTTGTTTCAGCATCTCACTAGTCTTCACCAGTTAAGATGCTGGCCAAGGCTGTGTTCTCTAAGCCACTTCAAAGGCTGTTGGTCAGGGACCATGCACAGCAAGTGGAGACTGACTTCAACTCCTTGTGTGTGGCCCTGTGACAGGCCCTTCTCCTTAAGCAGCTTACCTTCTCAAAGTCAATAACAATCTCTCCAAGGAGGACTTGGTGCCTTATTTAAGAACTTTGATATGCTCAAAATAACTTCTCTTTTGATGAAAACAACTGTCCACAAAAAAGATAGTTTTGTCATTTCCTTTATATTTCCTATGTGTTTAATTTTTCTGTCATATTTCATTATATAATGCTAATATAATATTGAATAAAATTATAATGGATTTTGAATTTTTGTTCATTTACTTTTGAGTTTAGAAAAAAAGCACAATGCTTCTAAGAATCAACTTTTAGTACATTTCCCTTAGAATTAAAAGAAAAATCTTCATTGAGTTCTGAAATTGTCTTTTTATGTTCACATTACTCTGTGATTATTAAAATTGCCTTAGTATTGATTAAGTATGCTATGTACATGTATGAGAGATTCCTCCTTTAATAACTTAATGTGACATAATTAATTCATTTTTTCAATTTTGAACTATGTATATATTCCTAGAATAAAATTTACTTCATTTCTTAAATATTTACCAATATTCACAGTTTTCCCTACATGTGAATGGGTTTTGCCCAGGATTTTATTTTTCTTGAATTATTCCATTCTGGTTTTGACATCTAAAATGAGTTGGAAACTTGATCAAGGGAGTAAATAATCTCTACAATGAAAAATATAAAACATTGATTAAACAAATTGAAGATGACACAAAAACTGGAGAGACCACCTCCTTAGGTCATATATTGGGAAAATTAACTTTGTTAAACTGTTCATTCTACACAAAATGATTGGCAGATTTAATGTAAGCTCTATAAATGGAGCCAGAAAAAAACCATAAATCAAGAAAGCAATACTTAGAAAAAACATAAATCTGGAGGGATTGAAATACCTGACCTCAAGACATACTGCAGAGTTTTAGCAAGCAAAACAGCATGGCAGTGACATTGAAATCTGAAACATAGACTGTGGAACAGAACAGAGAACCAAGCATTAGGTCGTCAATAATTAGACAACTCATTTTGGGGAAGGTGTGAAAAACATGTTGGAGAAAGCACTACCTCCCTAAAAAATGATGCTGGGAAAACTGAATATCCGTATGCACAAGAATTAAATTAGAGCTCTGCCTTGGACCACATAAAAATCAACTTAAATTGGATCAAAGACCTAGGTGTAAGACCTGAAACTATAAAACAACTAGCTGAAAAAAGAAAACCTACAAGGGAAACATTCCATACATTAGTGTAGATCATGCTTTTTCAGAAAAAACTCCAAAAGCACAGCAAGAAAAGCACGAGTAGACAAATACAATTATATTAAACTGCGCAGCAAAGGAAAGAGTCAAAAGAGCAAAATCACAGGCTTCAAGATGAAAGAAAATATTTGCAAACCATTCATCTGACAAGGAATTAATATCTAGAATAAAAAAGAGAAGTCAAAAATTCAATGACAAAACAAATAACCTGGTCAACATGGAGAAATAATCTCAATAGATAAATCTCAAAAGAAAATAAACAAACACTCAGTGGGTGAAAAAGAATGCTTCACATCACTAATCATCAGGGAAATTCACATCAAAGTGACAGTGGGATACCATCTTACTCTAATCAGAACAGCCATCCAGAAAGAAAAAAAATAATAGCCAATGTTTTCCTGGATATGGAGTCAAAGGAACCCTTATGCATTGATGGTGTATATGTGAATTGTATAGCCAGTCCAATATGGAGGTCCCCCATAAATTTCAAAGTAAAACTACCATATAATCCAGCTATCTCACTACTATTGTGCCTGTTTCCAATGAAATGGAACCTACTTACCAAAGATGACTGTACTCTGGTATTTGTTGCAGCACTGTTCACAATAGATCAGCTATGGGAACAGCTGAGGTTCTCACTGGTCGATAAAAGACCAAGTAAAATATGGTATGTCTACAAATGGAATATTAATAAGCCATAAAAGGAATGAAATTCTGGCATATGCAGGACCTAGATTGAACTGGTGTGCATTGTGTTCAGTGAAATAAGCCAGGACCAGAAAGAGAAACACCACATGTAGAAGCTAAAAACATTGTCCCAAAGAAGAGAGATGAATAGGAATTATTAGATGCTAGTAATGGTAGGGGGATAGAGGGCAGTTGAATAATGGGTATGAAAATAGGGTTATATAAAAGAATGTATTCTAGTGTTTATAGGCTAGTAGCATGACTGAATGTTACAAGGTAGTACATATTTTATGAAGAGCTAGATGAGAGGAAGTTAAAGGTTTCACCCAAACACACACGCACAAACTCACACAGAGACAAATGCATAAAGATATAAGGAGATAAACATACTAGTTACTATGGTTTGATCTTTACACATTGCCCGGTATATCAAATTACCACCCTGTACCCCATCAATATGTACAATGATAATGCATTAATTAAAAGTTAAAGTAAATGAACTGAAAATTTGCTTCCATCTCCCATCTAAAAGTTAAAGTAAATGAACTGAAAATTTGCTTCCATCTTCCATCTCTTCCATCTTCTAAAAATTGTCACATATGATGAAGATTGCCTAATTCTAAAAGTATGATAAAAGTATCAGGGCCTGGTATCATATGTTTTTTGCTTTACTTATTTATTTCTTCAGGGTATATATTTCTTCTAAAATCATTTTGTGGTTTTTTGACCTTATATTTTACTTATGTGGCATACAGAGATTTATAATTAGAAATATAACTTAAAACATATTAATGAGAATATTTACAGTTTTTTCTGGTTTTTTCAAATTATTTTAACTTTTTTTGTTTAGTTTTCACAAAAAACTCTATTTTAATGGTTTATTTTCCAGTTTCTTTAAACCTCCATGCTGTTTCATTTTAATTTAATTAATATTTATTCTCCTAAATTATAATTTCCTTCTTTTTATGTTTATTTAATATTTACTATTTATTTTGTTTCTTCTAAGTTTTTTAAACTAAAATGCTAGCTCTTCCTTCTTCTTCCTATCATCGTCCTTCTTCTCCTCCTTCTCTTCCTCCTGCTCCTCCTCCTGTTTCAATGCAATTAAGAACATACTTTTGTTCTTTGATATTACTTTAACTGCATATCACATATTCTGGTATGTAGTGCTCTCAGTTGTAATCCTGATAAACATATATTTATGTTTATATGAATATATTTATGTTTATCCTATATATTCATATGTTTATTAGGATAAACATATGAATACCTTCATATTCTCTTAAGTTAGTATATATTTAAATAATATATTTAGGCATTTTTAAGTTTCAATTGAATTTTGCTGAGAAGGCATGATCTATAGGATTATTATTTTTAGAAAATAAATAAACCTTAATGATTCAGATTTATAAATATTCCAAACAACTCTTTTGCTTTATGTGAACTAAATCTCCCCCTCCTCTCTCTCTCCCCCTCCTCTCTCTCTCCCCCTCCTCTCTCTCTCCCCATATCTCCCTATCAACCTTATCTCCAACCCTTGGATTTGACTATTCAAATTTTATGTGTTCTTAACTCTTGTTTTGTGCTCAACATAAGCATTCCTTTTAGAGTTGGGTTCAGAAATTGTGATCAGGACCATATCATAATGATTGTTGGAAATATTTCTTTGTACTTGGCATGGCCCCACAAAGAAAAGACTCCTTAGGGCCTATGGTTTTTACAGTGGGAAAAGAGAACACATCCAATCTCCTAGTGTTCTGAGGTGCTCGCTTCATAGAGCATAGAGTGAGTAATGGGATCACAAGGTGACCTGGGAGCTGTTGGACACTAATAAGGAGGGAGGGTCTCCTACGATGAATGCTAGTGCTGTGTATCTTCCAGCAGTGGGGTCCCATGAGAGATGCCAGTCAATGAGCAAAGCCAAGCTTATGTTGCAGGGAATAGTGTGGAAATCTGCATGACTTGAATTCCTGTGCAGTCGTATGTTAGGATCTGCCTCTGACACCACCCAAATGTCCTGTGCATAGAGAGATGCTCACTAAAGTGCAAGTTAGCAAAGAAAAAGGGCTAGTTTTGCAACCCCTGGGAGTTTAAACAGTACTCAGCACAGCCTCAAAATTCATCTCAAGACTCCAGCTATAGTGGGGAAACTACTAGAGTGCATTTCAATGAAAAGTGGGAGCTAGTTGTGCCATATTCAGAGGTTTAAGCAGTTCCTGAAAGTCCATCCCACATACACACCAAGGCAGGGGGCCAAACCTCAAGTATGAATTTCTTCGGAGCACCACAGCTGGTCTGGTTCTTTACAAGCAGCAACTCTGACTATCCTCCGAGCCTGGCCAGTAATGCTGTCCAACTACAAGTCACAAACAGTGGTGCCACCTTGCCAGATAATTTAGCCTGTGGCTTGCCCAATCACAGGGACTTTCAGGGTCCAGCAAGCTTCTGCACCCGATTGAAAAAGTTCATAAAATTGTCTCACCTCATAGTGAAATCCAGCCAGCTGCCCCTTCCAGGAACAGAGGCCAAACTGAACAATGAAGATCTATCCCTACCAAATAATGTCTGTAAAGGGTGGAATAGGTGCCTGTCTTCTCTAATGTGCAGACACCCATGCAAGAACACAGGATAACAAAGGATCAGGAAATTGTGATACCTCCAAAAAGAAACTAATTAAGCTCCATTATCCGACCCTAAAGAAATAGAGATCTGTGAAATGACAAAGAATTCTGAATAATCCTCAAAAAGAAGTCCAGTAAACTACAGTAAAATGTGAATAGAAATTTAAGTGAAACCTATAAATAATGAGTTTTCAAATAAGTAGAAATAAAGTATAGAAATGCTAGAGACAAAAAATACAATGAAGTGAAAAATGACACAGAAAGTGCCTACAGCAGGCTGAACCCAGCTGAGGACATAATCTGTGAGCAGAAGACAGAACTGCTGCGATCACCCAGTCAGAGATCTAAGCAAAAGAGGAGCAAAGAAAAAGAGAAAAACTCCACGGAAATTATGGGACATAACTTAGAGACCTAACATTCCACAGAACAAGTTTTTCAGAAGAAAAAGGCATAAAAGGGGACAGAAAACACATTCATAAAGATAAGGGCTATAAACTCAAATCTGTCAAAAGATGCCAATACCCAGATACAAAAAACACAGAAGATTTGTACTCAATTTAATTCAAAGAGGAGTTCATCAAGGCACATGATAATCAAACCCTTGAAAATAAAAAAGTAAATAAAAACTTTTAAAGTGACGAGATAGAGGAAACTTTTCTCATATCAAGGAGATGCAGTAGGACTATGGGTAGATTTCCCAAAGGAAACTCAGCAGAGAGTAGAATGCTATGCTCAGCGTGCTGGTGGAGGGGGGGACTCACCAAAATTACTTTCCCAAAAGCTGTAATCAACATAAGAAAAGAAAGCATAACTGGAAAAGATACATAGCACATCACGTCAGAAAATGATCAAACTGCAAAGGAAGATGGACCAGAAGAAAAAAGAAACAAACTCTATAAGGGCTTATATATACAAACACACAAGAACAAATATTACAAAATGGCAGTAATAAGCCCTTATATATCAAAAATTACTTGGAATGCAAATTGATTTGATTTTCCAACAAAAATACATAGATTGGTTAAATAGTAAAAAGGTAAAGAAAGAAGGAGGAGGAGAAAGTGGAAAAGGAGTAGGAGGAGGAGGAGGCAAGAGTGGCGGTGGAGGTGGAAGAGAAGGAGATAAATGCTCCCTATAAGAGACTTATCTCACTTTTAAGAACACATGTAGACCAAAAGTTAAGGAATGGAAAACAACAGTACATAAAAACTGAAACAAAAGACAGCAAGGATAGCCATGTATGCAGGAAATAAAATAGACTTTAGGTCAAATGCCATAAAGTGAGACAGAGAAGGCCATTATACAATGATTAAGAGATGAATTCATCAGAAAGACCTAAGAATTATAAATATATATGCATGCAACATTGGTGCACCTAATAATATAAAGGAAATATTAAAAAAAATTTTGAAGGGAAATAAGTTTGTAATATGATGACAGAAGGGGACTGCAATACCCCAATTTCAACAGTGGTCAAAACTCCAGACATAAAATTATTGAGGACACATTGGGCTTGATTCATACTTGCACACTTTTCTCAAGTGCACACAGAAAACCCTCCAAAACGGATTATCCATCAGGCCACAAAATGAGTCTGAACATGTTTAAGAGGATTTAAGTCATATTAACTACCTTTTCTCACCACAACAGTAGGAAAGTAGAAATCTATTACAGAGACATCATAGAAAATCCACAAATACATGGAAAATAGCATTCTCCTGAATAAACAACTGGTCAAGGAAGAAATAAAAAAAATGATAACCAGCAATGGTTCCAAATAAATGATAGTGGAAAGACACAAGTAAATACAAAGATGCTCTTTGGTCGTGGATTGTAAAAACATTGTAAAATGTACATACTACCCAAAGTGAGGAAGAGAGTCCATGCAGTCCCTGCCAAAATTCCAATGTCATTGTTCTCTGATATTGAGAGTAGTATCATGAAATCTGTATGGAACAAAGTAAAAAACAGAAATAGCCAAGGCAATCTTGAGCCAAAGGGACAAAGTTTAAAACATCCCACTGCTTGATTTCAGGCTATATTACAAAGTTATAGTAATTTAAGAAGAATGATACTGGTTAATAAAAACATTGAGAGGAGTAAATGGAGCAGAGTAGACAGCCTCTAAACAAATCCAGGCCTTTCCAGTCTGCCAATTTCCACCAGAGGGGCCCAGAACATATAATGGGAAAATAAGAGTCTATCAATAAAAACTGAATATCCACATGCCAAAGAATGAAATTGTGCCCTTGTCTAACACCCTTTATAAAACCAACACAAACCATATTAAAAACATAAACTTAAGGCTGGGAACTACAAAAATTCCTTAAAAATACATAGAGAAATTTATAAAAGATTGGTCTGGCTAATAACTTTGGGGGGAATTGACACTAAAAACAGGTAACAAAATGAAAATAGACAAACAATTAAAACATGCAAAACATTTCTGCACAGTACCGGAAACGACAGGGCAAAAGCTTACAGAATGATAGAAAATACAAGCAAGCCATGCATCTGGAGTTGATAAGGGTTAATATCCAAAATATATAGCTCAGTAGCAAGGGAACTAATTAATCTATTAAGATATGGGCAGATGATAATTTGTTACAATAGTAATATGAAACCAATGCATTCATGTCTCTATTCTGGATCTGTAAGTGTGAAACACTAAATCTGCAATGCTATTGTAAGTCGCAATGTTATTATAATAAAATTCTTACACAGCAATAAAAACCAAATACGATATCTTTAAAAAAGTAAAAAAATAAAGGCAGAGAATCCAAGTGGCCAATTATCAAGAGATGACATATATATGACCAACAGATATCTGAAAAAATGTTCAATGTCACTAATTATTAGGAAAATTCAAATCAAAATCACAATGAGATGCCACTTCTCAGGGAATGTCAGGTCATCACCCTGGTGCACTGTGGAGGGGATGTGAATTAATGTAGTGATTAGGGAAAATGGAATATAGGTTTCTTACAAAGCTAAACATGCCAACTTGAGAAGTAGCAGCTCCATTTCTGGGTATATATCCAAAGGATCTGAGATCAATATAGCAAATGGTATCTGCACTCCCATATTTACTGTAAGATTATTCAC
Source organism: Glaucomys volans (assembly GCA_020662805.1). Taxonomy (NCBI): domain Eukaryota; kingdom Metazoa; phylum Chordata; class Mammalia; order Rodentia; family Sciuridae; genus Glaucomys; species Glaucomys volans. The sequence goes on along the minus strand of JAJEJO010002121.1, from coordinate 195,457 downwards.
AATGACCAAGTTACAGAATCAACCTTTACTCATGAACCAATGGTGGATGGATAAAGAGAATGTGGGCTTTTTCCATGCCACCCAGGGAGGGATCCATATAGCATTGCTCCTGATTCCCATCAAAATTTAAAGGGAAACTATCAGAATGTCACAATGTCCAGAGCCCTTGACATTCTGTAAATGAAGGAGGATGTCCTCAAGTTGCCAGGAACCCACTTAGGTGGCACCAACCTTGATTTCCTGATGGAACAATGTATCTACAAAAGGAAAAGTGATGGCACCTACATCACAAATCGGAAAGAACCTGGGAGAAATGTCAGCTGGCAGACTGTGCCATTGTTGTCATTGAAAACTCTGGTGATGTCACTGTCATATCCTCCAGGAATACAGGCAGAGGGCTGTGCTGAAGTTTGCTGAGGCCCCCAGAGCCACTCCTGTTGCTGATACTTCACTCCTGGAACCTTGGCTAGCCAGATCCAGGCAGCCTTTGCGGGGGCACATTTTCTGGAGCTTCCTGATCCTAGGGCTGACCGCCAGCTGCTTACAGAAGCTTCTCATGTCAACTGCCTGCCATTGCCCTGTGTAACACAGATTCTCTTCTGCCACATGTGAACATTGCCATTCTGGGCAACAAAAAGGGAGCTCATTCTGTGGGTCTGATATAGTGGGTGCTGGCCCTAGAGGTTCTGAGTATGTGTGGCACCATTCCCCATGAACACCCATGGGAGGTCATCCCTGGTCACTTTTTCGAAAGAGATCCTAAAGAGATTGGAAAGGAAGAGCAGGTTGCTGCTGAAACAGCTGTGGCCACGGAGGAATTTTAGGGCAAATGGACTGCTCCTGAGTTCGCTGCTACTCACCCTGAGGTTGCAGAATGGTCTGAAGGTGTGCCTTCAGCCTTCCCTACTGTAGGCACTTCCCACTGAAGTGCCCAGCTGGCCACTGAAGACCTGTCTGCCGCTCCCACTGCTCAGGCCACTGAGTGGGTAGGAGCAACCGCTGAGTGGTCCTGAGCTGTTCTTCAGCAGACACTTTGGAAATAAGGTTACAAAAAATAAGCACCAGTTTCCGAAATGAAAGAAAGAAAGAAAGAAAGAGAGAGAGAGAGAGAGAGAAAGGAAGGAAGGAAGGAAGGAAGGAAGGAAGGAAGGAAGGAAGGAAGGAAGGAAGGAAGGAAGGAAGAAAGAGAGAGAGAGAGAAAAGGGAGGGAGGGAGGGAGAAATAAAATGTGGTACATGCACACAATAAAATATTATTTTGCCATACATATGAAGGAAATTATATTTTTTACAACATGAATGAAACTGGAGGACAACTGGGTAAGTAAAGTAGGCCAGGTACAGAAAAGCAGATACCATGTTGCTACCTCCATTTAGAGCCCAAGGCCCTCAGTCACTTAGAGGATAAGAGAACAAAGGTGAGCACCAGAGGCTGGGAGGGGGTGGTGGGGAGATGTTGACCAGAGGGGACAGCACTTCAGTTAGCAGGAATACATGGCAGTGTTAACAAGTTGGCTTGACTCAGTCATTCCACATCAGACACATGTAACATGACATTACATTCTCCAAATGTATACAGTGATGATTTGTCAATATTCAGTAAAAGCAAAAATTAAAAAATTACAAACACAAAATATTCATTTGTAAATAGTGTTTATGCTTATTTAATTTCTCTAGAATAAAATTGTTATAAAGTAGAAACATCTACCATTAAGTATTCTTTTTTTTTTTTTTTCTCTCGCGATGCTGGGGATTGAACCCAGGGCC
>JAJEJO010002121.1:165290-193591 GCA_020662805.1 Glaucomys volans | reverse complement strand
GGTGCTGGGGATTGAACCCAGGGCCTTATGCTTTCGAGGCAGACACTCTACCAACTGAGCTATATCCCCAGCCCCCATTAAGTATTCTTTAAAATTTAAACTTAGCACACTCCAGGGAGCTGTAGAGAGGAGGTGGAATTGTGTCGTCCCTTCAGGCTCCATTGTGACTAAGAGGAACGACTATGGAGTCAGACATTCATTCTTGTCTCCAGCTTTTTGACCTCTCAGATTTGGGCACATTACCTTACCACTGGGCTTCTTAGTGTTTTAATCTCCAAATGGGAAGAACTTCACACATTTATTATGAAAATCGGCTCACGTATGTGCAACACTTAGTGTACCATGGCCCACACTCACTGCTGTTTAAATTGTAGTTGTCACTGTTACTCTATTAACAATGATCACCGAGAGAAAAATGCCACCAACTTAACAGTGTCTCGTTTTCATGACCCTTGTCCATTCTGTTCACTCAGGAAATCTAAAGAGGTAGCAAAAGATACTTCCTACCTGCATTTCACAGAGGAGCAGCCTGAGCCGTGCAGGTGAGGTGGTTTGTGTGAGACACTCAGGTGAGCTGCGCTGCAGCCAGACCTTCAACTGACGACCTTGGTGCAAACTCAGCATGTTTTCACTCCAGCCTCCTGTATTAGAGTGCATTTCAGTAATTGTTCTCCTGCGTTAATAATCTAAAGGTACTTGGGGGGAAATGAGATGTGTGAGAGCATTTTAAAAAGCAATTGAAAAACTGAAGCCAGGAGGGCAAACTCTGAAGAACAATACGCCAATTCAGAGGCATAAAGGGGCAGGTCTAGTGACTTGCTCCTGGAGGCAGGCAAGGAGGGACGTGAAATGCACGCACAAGAGGTCAAGCTGGAAATAATAAATGCCTCAGAGGCCGATTCCTCATTATTATTGTTATTCAAACAAAGACCCACAGCTGTTGCTTGGACCTTTGGCCTAAGCCGCAAGATTCTTTAAATGTCTGTTGTGAATCTCACTAAAAGGACTATTTTTAAGCAACATTTTTAAAGGAACAAGTGTAGGAAAAAACTGACAATAAATAGAGCTCGATTTGTTCCTGAATTTGTTGCCTTAATAACTTAATATCCTTTGTTCTCTACCTCTTTCTCTGAAAAGTATTAAGATAACTAAGAAACAAAGATTTGTTGCAGATATAAAATGTCAATCTTGGCCATGGTGTGCTATTTAATCAAGGTTCCCTGTGCCCATGCCAGATTTGATAAAATGCAAATACTAAGGAATGTATTGGAGTAAATTATGTGTGTGTGTATATATATATATATATATACATATATATATATATATACATATAAATGTCACAATGAACCTCACCACAATGAATAACTATAATGCACCAATCAAAACATAAAAATAGGATTGGGTAGAATTAGGAGGACAGAGTTGGGAAGAAAGCTATTAGTTGTCATTTTTAACCTTGGGCCATCTATCATGAACTTCCAAGTAACTCTTTAAAAATCATGATTAAAAAATTTTCCCCTTAAATAGGTTTGGAAAATTATGTTCCACTGACCAAATCCCACCTGACCCCTGTTTAATGAATAAAGTTCTATTCGATGCTCACCGCCTTCATTCAAGTGTGTATGGTCTCCAGCTACTTTTGATTTATACAAGTATGGTCTCAGCTACTGGCTGAGTAGTTGCTGCAGGGAAGATACGGCCAGCAAAGCCTCACACAGCTTCTATCTGTCCTTTGAGAAAACCACTGCCAAGCACTAGTTGAGGAAATTGAGACTTAGTGAGAGGAAATGCTCTGTTCAAGGTCTAATAGCTCTTGGCTCTTTCAAGGTAGGAAGTGATCTCAAATTTCCTTAGTTCAACATGGGGTGAAACTCAAACAGAGACTTCTCCAGGGCAAACGAACTGCAGTTCTCCTTGAAAGGAACTCTATGCACATGTTTGAGAATGTACCTTCACCCTGGAGAACCTGGAGCTGTAAGGGGGACATGTGCAGTGCAGCATCTGAAGATCTGATACAAGAAGCAGATCTCACACTTGATGCTAGTTTCCCAGCACTATGGAGTGGCGATTAAGTGGTGAATGCTGGCAATGTGTTCTGCAGGCTAGAAAGGAAATCTCCTTATGTGCCAAACATGGTTTTCAGTGTTGGGTTGAGTCAAAGTTCTGTTCCTTTGCCACAGAATGTGTCACTTTCAAAGGATTTCCTTTTGGATGGGAAGTCTTTGAGGACTTGTTTTGGTTCGGTTTTTAAATTTCCTATTGCCCTGCCCAGGCAGAAGGGGTGAAGCAAAATTGCTGACTTGGGCCTCAGGCTGACAAAGAGGAAGAGGGCTTGGTAGGCAGAGGAATCTTTGGAAACATCTGGCCCCAAAATGTGAATTTATGAATCACGAGTGAGTCCCTTCAAATATTTCTGTTAAGATTTGCATTGCATTGCAATAACCTGTCACTGGTTTGGAGGTTTTGTTTATTTATTATTACTGTGTGTGTGTGTGTGTGTGTGTGTGTGTGTATTTTCTTGCCATCAGATCATAAAGTCAAAAAATCATGAGAATATCAAGTGAACGTAACAGCAGCGAATAGCGGGGGAAAGCTCACAGTTGTGCATCCAAAAGACAAGGAATTCCAACACATTGCCTTATGAACGACTGGCGGAACTCTGTGGTCAGAAGGGTCAGCAGGAGCGTTTGTGGGTCTCCCTTCCATTCGCCTTCTTCTGCACCCACTGCACTTCTGCCCACTGGGTTGTCGTGAAGGTCAACACAATGAAGCATGTGAATACCCTTCATAGCCCTTGGAAACACATGAGATGCACTTACAGGGATCACTAAGATGATGATGATAATGTTAATGGCAGAAACGACTAATCCAGGGCATTTTCTAGATAGAAAGAGGGCATGTTTCTACTTAGTGTGAGATAACACTTTACACCAAGTTGGCCCAGGAGAGCAAGACAGCACCACACCTACCCTCCTTGCTGAGCACTGCCTTCCTGAGGCTGGAGAGGAAGGATTTCTGAAACTTTCCAGCGACACAAGTTCAACAGAGAAAGCCATAACCTTGAAAGAGGGTGTCAGAAGAAGGCAAGTGGAGGGGAGGCCTGCAAAGTCTCCTGCTGACCCTTTCTGACTGAAGGGGTGGAGCTGGATCTAGTCAAGCCACTGGAAATCTATGGTCTCACATTCAGTCCTTTCCCATAATCTCCCTTTTTAAAAAAGTCTTCCTTATTTATGAAGTTACACAAAAGTACTCTTTTCCATTTATTGGCCCTTATTTTATCTGGCACAAAAATCAATCTCAGCAAATCTGCTTCCACAGGGCCAAGCCCACTTCCAGGGCCTCTGTCCAGTGGCTGATCACATTTGCCTTGGCTGGTCCCACATCCTTATCTGGCTTCCCTGGTTCAGGTCCCCACCCTTCCCACTTCCCTTCCTTCTCTGTTGCCACACTTCCCTTCAAGCCATCTCGCTCCATGATTGACTGTCGTTTTCTCCTTCACACTTGCACAGGGTGGCATAGCAGGTGCTTCTGTCACAGTGCTTGAACTTCCTACATCGTCACTGGATGTGTCCCCGCAGTTGTACACTAGACCATGAAAACTGCTTGCAATTAAAGCTGTGCATTTCACAACACTTGGAACCAAATACAGACTCAGTGGCTCATTTCTGAATAGCATATGGGTCATAGACACTTCCTGTCAACATCCAGTGTACGTCCACCAAAATGCTAAGGCCCCCAGTGGATGCCTAAGCTGCAGACAGCAGTGACGGCACCCCTACCATATCTTCTCTTATACACACATACCCATGGTAAAATGCAATTTATAAGTTATGACTTACAAGTGAATTAAAATGAAAAATGAAACAGTATAGTTATAGCATATACTATATTAAAATTGCACAGCCTCACTATTCTTTTGCTTTGAAGTCCCAACAGTTGCCAAAAAAAGAAAAAGAAAAAGAAAGAAAAAACTGTCTTGAGAGTTCTGTTCCATAATGTTTTCCCATGATAAAAATCTTGTAGGCCTCTTTATACGTTCACCTTCTCAACTTATACAGATGTGTATCATCTTATCTGATTGCTTTTCTAGGACAATCCTAACTTCAAAAACCGCATTGCATTCTGTAACTCCTACAGCTGTGGGAGATCTTTAATATTTAGTTCTGTGGGTGGCAAATTCACTTATGTGATATCACTCTGGAAAATCAGATGCCTTTGTAGAATTCTGCAATGTAAGATTTGATCACATTTAATTCTGTCATATAAATAAGAAAGTATTTACAATCAGAAAGTATGATTATGATATTGGAATACAGTCTGGAAGTCACACTGTAATGATGGAATCTAGGGAGACTATGGCTATTGGGACAGGTTTTCAACCAAGCTTTGACTGCTGTTATTGATGCTTATTACATTTATTTATTTTCTTTGTTGTTAATTGACAGGAGTTAACAATATTAGAAAAAAATAGAGACAATCTCATAATAGAACTTTCTTAAAACTAACTTAGCTTTCTTTATATATTTGTAACACTATTTATATAAACACCTTGCTCCCACAGACCCATGCAACATCATTGAAGATTTCATTGACTAGAACCTTTATTTTAAAAGACAAAAACATTTTTAAAAATCATATTTATTTCATGATTGCAAAATAGCAGGAAACAGAATTTAATCCCAGGTCACACTTTGAGAAAGTCTTGCTTTGTTTTATGTCTTCAACTTTGAAAGGACCAGAGATGCTACTTAAGGACTTTGAGAAATAAACCATAGCAATGTTGGGCAGCCCCACAGATGGGGTTCATTAGCAAACCACAGGGGTGAGCCCCAGGACCAGAATGAGTCAAGTCACTGGGACAGGCCAACATGCCTAGGATGACAGGGGAGATGGCAGGAAGGGATCTACATTCCTGAAAGCACATATGAATTCTAGCTTTTGCATGTACATATGAATCACATTTGGAAGGTCAATTTTGTACTGCTGGTCAGTGTGCAAATAATAAAAATTATTATTAAACTATATTTTCTATTATAGTTATTATTTCTTAAATAATAATAATGGTAATAATAATGACTATATATACCATACTTATATAATCACCTTTCTGAGTTTTTAAAAATCAAATATATGAAAATTGCTTTGCATGCAAAAAATGTTGACAAGTACTTAATTGATACCAACAATAAATAAATAAATAAAGCCATAGGCTATAAGGGTAATATGTATTTTATCTCATTCTATTTGTGATAATATTTTATACATAAAAATTCTGTAAAAAAAAAAAGGAGAAAGAAAGAAAGAAAGAAAGAAAGAAAGAAAGAAAGAAAGAAAGAAAGAAAAAAAAGGCCAGTAAAGGCCAGTGCTTGTAAATATGATGTCAGCAAAGAACTCAGACCCTTTGTGTTACAAGCCAGACCAGATTTGGCAGTGAGTCTCCAGATAGGCTATTTCGACATGGGAAAGCCACAAGCAGTTCTATTGTTTACATCAGAACCACACTTAATTTATGCCCACTATTAACTACAGTCTATTTTTTTTTCTTTGAGAAGTCTGGAAATTCTTTTATTGAAATTAGGTCAACATAACTACCGTATCAGTCCCAAGGCCTTGCTTCTGCATGCTGTTCAAATTGCCTGCTGCTTAGGAAACCATCCAACTGAGCCTGCTTATGACACACACCAATGTGTCCACAGCTACCCTGTCATTACCTTACACTGTTGTTATCTGCACAGCTCCTAGTTACATTTTCACATTCTCATTGGACTTGAATCCTTCAACAAGTACGCAAGTGTAAATGGGAAGGAGAGAAATAACCACTGTTCTTATCTACTTATGAGGTGCTTTGTTTTGTTTCACTTCCTGGAGTTAAAGATAACCAATGCCCATAGGAAGGAGCATTATGTTTCCAAATGGCATTCAGAAGAATCTGTTGGCATGCAGTGATGACCATGGGCTCAGGCTGCACAAGGCCTGGGGTCACATCCTGGCTCTGACTTCCTCTGCTCAACTGATTTGATTTCTATGAAATGTTGTTGTATTATTGCTAACAATAAATTTATTTTATGTAAGATTTGAAAGTGTTCCATGAACCATCAAGCACTATGCAAACATTATTATGACTTTTGATTGCTTCTGTACGGAAAAAAGCACTGGAAGTTAAAAAGAAGAATTTTAGTTACTATAAGATTTTATAAACAATAATAACTTGAGCCATGGAAAAGCTTAAACACTAAGATCAAGAATCACAGATATGCAGGAGGCTTTAAATGTATGTTTGTATACACAAGCATATATGTGTGTGTATACATATATTTATATATCAAATTAAGAGAAATAATATGGTCATTAATATTAGCCACAATTACAAATACAATGACAGTTTGTGCAATAAAGTATACATTAGCACACTGTGTAGTTGAATAAAACCTTAGCTACCTAACATCTGAACAGTATTTTGTTAAAACATGCACACATACTCAAAGGAACATAGTATTAAAAACAGAGTGTATGAAGATGTTAATGTGTTCACATGAGGGAAATATTTTCCCCAAACCTAGGTGTAGATTAAACACCACCAAGACAAGGGTTTTCTTAGGTCTAAAGCCCTGAGGTCTGGCCAGTCTCAGAGAATCGCCTAATTTTCAGTAAATTTAAAAGTTATGAACCAGATTCTAGGTCCACATATTTCCAGGTGTGTGTACTCTCCTTTCTTCTCGCACAGTAGATTAGTTTGTTTTCAAAACACCCCAAAGGCCCAGCTAGCCTGTCCACAGTCCCACATGGAATGTGGCCCTCACCATGCAGTGACAGCCACTGCTGTGGGTGATGAGGTTCAGCTTCCTTGCTTCATGACTTGTTCCAGGTACTCTGAGTTCTTTCATTTATCTTTCTCCCACCATCAAATTCTAGTAATGTCTTGTGGATAATTTAAAAAGAAAACATCTCCCCACATTTCCAAACACTTCAGAGGGGAAATCACCTCACATATTGAAAGCCTTGGAGCTTTGAGATGGTTGTTGCTGAGGTTATGTTCTTAAGAAGATTTCAAGGAGTCTTTTCTCTTCTCTGACTCAGACTACAACCCTAGACATAGAAAAAAGAGGAGTTTTCGGTGGTCCAAAAATAAAGGGCTATGTGGAGACATCTGACCAGTTTTCTGGCTGCTGGGGTGCCTGAAGCAAAATTACCCAGACCCAGTTCATTATGTCCTAAGGGGCAAAATAAGCCTATGTTTACTCCATGAGCTGGTGCTAAGACGGACGCACAGTGCAGGTTTGTATAAACATGAACCCTATCCCTGGGTAGGCTACGCACATTGAAAGTACAGTCTTCCAGATTGCGGCCCTGCCTTTCGCTACTTCTTAGTGTCTTTGATGTAGAGTTCATTACCTTATAATTTGTGTAACTGTGTCATTTTTAAAATACTCTTCTGAAATCTTAAAGTATTCAAATGCTATGCTTACCTAAATACTAAATATTTTATGTTTTCTACAAGTTTTCCGAATTGATGAATCTATTTCCTGAATCTGTTGAAGTGAATTTATTGCACTTATTCTTTAATAGGGAATTACTTTAACGGTTTTCTAATATTAAATCATACAGCATTCTCGATAGACATGCAAGTCAGTCCTTATTTTGTTCATGTATCATGGGATCCATTTTCTAATGTTGCTTAATATATCTACAATTATGCTCTTAAGAATTCTATATAATTTCCATTTATTATCTCTTCTAAAATGAATTTTATTAGTGAATTATAATCATACACAACAGCAATTTCCTGTGACATAGTCATACATGCACATGACAATCTGCTCTATTTTTGGCAGTACCTCCACTTTCCCTTCTCTCCTCCCTCCCAGTGGTCCACTTCCTCTACCCTCCTAGTCTTCCCTTTCTTTCCATAAGGTATCCCCATTTTTCTCTTTTATTTCTCTTCAGCTTCCATATATGAAAGAAAATATATGACCCTTTGCTTTCTTTTTTTAATTTTTTATATTTGTTCTAATTAGTTGTACATGATAGTAGAATGCATTTATACAGATTGATAGATCATACATAAATGAAGTGTAATTTCCCACTTCAAACCTTCACTTTCTGAGTCTGCTTATTTCACTTGACAAAATACTTTCAAGTTTCAACCATTTTCCTGAAAATAACATGATTTCATTCTCTTTTATGATTGAATAAAACTCGAATGTGTACACACACATATACACATTTACTTTATCCACTCATCTGTTGATGAGACTTGGGCTGTTGTGAAATCATTACTATAATTACGGGGTGTGTGTCACTCTAGTGTGACTTTGCAGGGTTTGATGTCGAGATCACCTCCACCTCATGATATAAATGCAGGTCCAATATCCGACTGCCAGTTCTCTGGAATACTTTATATAAATTTGGAATTAAATTTAACTTTGACCATTTTCTGAAATTGAATGTAAAATCTTCTGAGCAAGTTGTCATTTTTCTGCATTGATTTAGCCATTTTTCTTTTGAAAATCATTGTATCCTTGCTATAGTAATCTTGATTTAAACAAAGAAAAAACGTCAATTGTAGCATTCTTGTTCTACAACCCCTGTTACCTCTGTTCTCTATTCTATTTCTTCTCTTGACAGATTTTCTCTGTATGCCCCTTCAGAAATATCCCTTTCATGTAACTGTCTGGACTGATCTTGTCCCAATTCACATTCTTAAAGACATCTCAAGGACCAGAGAAAAGGGAGATCATCAGGGTTGAGGAAGTGGCTCTTCAATATTTGCAAGGAACTAAATTCTCTCATCTTACTAAAAATGCCATCATTCAGTTCTTGAGTGTCCTACCTTTGGAGGAATGCACTCTCCTACTAAATCCAATATGCAAGCCTTCAAAGAGCACTTCCTACATCCAGGCTCAGAGCCAGGCTCAGGGATGAGCAAAACAAATGTCATGAATGCCTTCCCCAAGCCACCAGCATTTGGGAGATGGAAATTCCTAAGCAAATAGAACAATAAGATAAATGTAGAGGTAAGAACCAAGAAATCCAGAGGAGGCAGGATCTAAATGCCAGATGGTTGTAAGATGTTATGGAAGAGTCAGTCTGTTTCTGTAGATTGTGGATGACCAATTGTTGACCCAGGATTCTCCCACTTTTAGCACCATAAGACTACAACCGGGGAAACTCCTTGGTCCTGAGAAATATGATCAGTTCCTAACCCTATCTAGATCCCATCAGGTGGATAATAGCATTACTGGCACAGCGTGGAGCTTAAAATTGTATCTGTAGTCAGTTGACTCATGACCTGACTGGTCACTAGCAGGAGGTTTTCACCAGGCATCAGAAGAAGGACAGCATGGCACTTGGGAGAAACAGTAGTTCTAGGACAGTGGGCTAGGTTGCCAAGAGACCAAAGAAGACACCTAGAGAAGGAGTATGAGAGATAAGGTGTATTTAGAAATGCTTATAGGGGAGATTCAGTGGCTACAGGATGTCAGGTACTTCACCAGAAGGTTCAGTTGTTTTGGGCTGGGCAGGTACACCTCTGTTCTTCACAGTGCCTCTGGTGCTGCACCAAAGTGTAGCACCTTTATCCCTCAAGATTCATTGTTCAGTGGTGCTCACCTTGAACAGTTCTTCCCTCACCGCAGGGCTCTAGTCCACTTCAGGGAGAAGGGTCTTATAAGTTAGACCATAAAGGAGTGACCATTGTTAATTTCCTTAGTTTGCTTTGTTCCTTGGATGAGCAATATCTCAAGGAACAGTTGCCCTGGCATGCATGCAAGAAAGCAGCTTTCTATGGACACCACTGACTTGCCCTAATTCTAGCATACAGTGTTATTTGAGATAATCTGTATCTGAACAGTTCTGCACAGACTCATTCTCATTGTTCCCTTAACTTGGCTTGTCATTTGGGAATGGAAAGGGACCTTCCAAGACAAGGCATGGTAATTTGTTTCCTTCCTTTTCTTCAAGAACAGCACAATGTGTGCAGAATCAGCAGAGGGCATGGCTGTGGTTTGGAATTGCCAGTTGTTCTGTTTGATGAAAAGTAGAGTGAATGCATGAGAAGGGTAGAAATTGCAATGGAAGACATAGACAAAGGCCAGAGGTGAAGGTTCATAGAGGACTATGGGCTTTATTTTATTCTATGGTAAATAAGAGGCAAATATGTGGGAAGCTTTAGCAGTCAGCTCTGAAATAACATGCATACAATAGTGAAGAGCATGCATTCCTTTACACCCTTGTATGTAGAAGGATCTTGGTATACTCAGGTATTTTCCTACTTTTTTGAAAAACTGTGTGCATCTTCTTTTATTACCATGCAATATCTTGTAGCAAGAAAACTTCACGTTGGATTAGAATTAAAAACTCCTGCATTCTCATCAGATGCTGCTACACATTCATCATGTGACCATACGCAAGTATTTAAAATTCTCCAGCCCTGGGAAATCGAAAAGGGAATTTGGAAAATCTAAATGGGAAATGGCAATATCTAATGCTATTGCTTTGTAGGGAACCAGTGAGAAATGCCCTGGAAGAAGTCAGGCAACAAGCAAATCTAGGCCTTGAATTCATAGTTGGAATGATGGGGTGGCTAATGGAATAAGGGGAACTCACTGAAAGAAAAGGAGGAATAACACTAAGCAATTTAAGGTACACCAAATTGTGCAACTTTAGCAAGGCTGTACAACAGGCCTTTGCTCTGGAGATGACTTCACCAGAGCACAGTGTGAACTGTATTTAATTTGTATGTAAAATGGATCAGCTTATGATTTCAGTGCAAGAGAGAACTATGTTTTGTCTGATCAAAGATGAGATAATTTAAGAGAGTCAACAGCCCATGAGACAGATATAACATATTTGATGACATGGTTCCCAGGAAAACCTTTCTCAGCGAATCCCAACAAGGAACTTCCCACCTTCCTGCATGAGGCTGATCTCCTGTGGAGAGTGGTGATTTGAATCATGGTCTTTCTGACTCTCACTTGGCTCTATTTGCACTGGAACTTCCTGAGCAAAGGTGCAGGTCAAGATGGCCCAGTTGCTATGGGGATGTTGGCCTGAGGAAACGCTGCACAAAGACTCAAAAGTTATAATAGTTGGTATCTTGAGTTCAGGCACCAACTCCCAGGAATTCTGGACTTAGCAAGATAACACTAATGTATCCCCAATCCTGCATCCCGCAGATAGATTGCCTGCTTCGCTAAAACATTCCCACCAATCACCTTTTGATGAAACCTATATAATAAATGTGCTGAGCTAACTCGAGATCACGGCTTCTCCATCAGAGAGCAGTGTCCCACCTGCCCACTTCTTCTCTCTATGCCTGTCTGTTTGTCTTTTCTTCACTGCAAACTGCCCCTTATCTACTGTTTTCCTGAATTAATGGCCACAACTCAGAGAGAGCTGAAGGGGTGGTGGCAATCTTTCTGGCTGCAAGCACCATGAACACTATTGCTTCTATGCCATTTGACATACTACCTTGTTGGCCCATGGGGGTTGCTACAGTTTACATACTGAATGTACTCCAAAGGCCCATAGGTTACAATGTGGTGCTAGAGAAGGTGGTGGACCTTGTAGGAAGGAGGGCTACTGGAGATCTTATGTCATTAGGGGCATGCTCTTGAAGGGAATTGCAGGGTTCTTGTCTTTTTATCTCTCTCTGGCTTTGGTTCCTGGCTTGAGGCATAAGCAGTATGCTTTACCATACACTTGTTCCATGAGGTGCTGTATCACTAGAGCCCAAAGCATTGAACCTTCGATCTTGCACTGTAACTTCAAAATTCTGAGCCTAAACAAACCTTTTCTCTTTATAAGTTAATGGTTTCATTATAGTGATGGAACGCCAACTAATACAGAGCTGCAAGTGCCATTATCACCTGCATATTTACAAATATTGCAATAATCCTGCATTTTGACTGTTTCCAAGATATTTCCTCCTCCCAGCATTGTTAGTGGGGCTAAGATTATGACTTGTTTGTGGAGAAATTCAGAGTTTCTTTGCTTTACCTATGTAATCACGTTACTGCGATGAAGTTAGAAGTCATTATGTTGTTTGCAATGTAATGAATGTCTCTGTGCCTTCAAGATTCATAAGTTGAAAATCTCACCCTAATATGACAGATTTCAGAGTTAAGGTCTTTGGGGGATAATTAGGCCATGAAATTAGAGTCCTCGTAGATGGGACTAGTGCCCTTAAAAATCAAGGAGGCCTGGGAACCAGCCAGTTCTCTTTCTTTCTTTAAGGGTGAGTATAGATTTAGAAGAGAGCCATCTGAATCCTGGAAGAGGACCCTCATGAGAACCCAAACACTCTGACACCCTGACTTGGACTTCCAGCCCCTATAACTCTTAGAAAAACTTATTGTTAATAAACCACCCCATCAATGGAACTTCGTCACAGCAGTCTGAATTTGGTAAGACATCTGAGACACAGTTCGCTCAGAGTAGGATGAACTCAAAATAAGCACGTAGACCACATGTCATAGCAGCCTAAAAGCCCTCGTCTCACTCAGGTTCTGTCTCAGGTCTTCTGTGAAGTACTGGCATAAACCTGGGCGGCTTCCTTATACACTCTGATCTTGAGCCCCAGTTTTTTGTCTGTTAGTGGAACAAGATGACCTTTCCCCGCTCTGACCATGGTCTACAAATAAAGAAATTATTTACAACACACGTGGTTTGTAAACTACAATTGCACCCGGAAACATGAGGCTAAAGAAGAATTAGTAAACTACCAGATTTGAGTCAGAGGTTAGTTCGATCTTCCACTTGTAGGTCAGGTAATTGGACAAGTATTTACAGATGGTATCAGTACCTTAGAGTAGTTCAGGGTCTGACTTCAGACCCCAAGTGCCCGGTTCCAATCCTGTAACCACAATTCCCAGCCACATGGGTGGTTCTTGGGCAAGTTGTACACATCTGCATTTTAGGGTCCTCAACTGGTAAATATGGTGACGCTGTCTTTTAGAATATTGATGTAATAGCATTCATAGGTATCAGTAGACTCCAGGCACACTGAAGTCTCTCCATTTGTGTTAGTAATTGTATTTATTTCAGTTCCTTTTCTGAAATGAAAAGGATTAGGATACCTGTGCCTACAGCATAATGAATTGTAAAAGACTTTGTTAACTTCAAATGACAGTTCAAATTTCACTAGTACCGATGAATAAATACTGGTAAAGAGTTTTTACTCAGCAGAATAAAATTTCTGGAGGTTTTTTTTTTTGAACCGGGGGTTGAACTCAGGGGTATTCAGCCACTCAGCCACATCCCCAGCCCTATTTTGTATTTTATTAGAGAGAGGGTCTCACTGAGTTGCTTAGCACCTTGCCCTTGCTGAGGCTAGATTTGAACTTGCAATCCTCCTGCCTCAGCCTCCCAAACCACTGGGATTACAGGTGTGCGCCACCACACCCGGCTAAATATCTGGATCTTGAGACACACAGGTACATACACACAGAAGCACACACACAGGTGTGCACACACAGACACACATAGGTGCACCCAAAGACACACAGGAGGACACAGGTGCACACCCAGGAATGCACACTGTCCTACAACTTCAGAGACACAGACACACACACTCCTACATCTGTCCAAATGCAGTGATCAGTCTCAGGGAAGAACACACTTTCTTTTGTCAAAGTCAAACCTGGAGGGATAAGAAACGAGTCTTTCAGACAATCAACAGCTGATTTTGTTTCCAGGAAGTTCCTTATTCCCCAGAGATCATTAACTGCAAGTCACGAGTCATTACTCTTGAATAAGACAAATCTTTTCCCCTCTGAATACTTAGTTATCTCAAGTATAAAATGAGAAACTCGGATTACAGTATGCAAGTAAGAATCACTCGGTAAATATTTGTCAAATGGAAGTGTGGGTGAGTGATCAAAAAATAAAATTATTAAAAAAATCATTACCAAGATGACCTAAATGCTTTTGAGGGTTTTGTTTTTGTTTTTTGTAATAGGGTTTGAATCTAGGGAAATTTTCCCACTAAGTAACATTTCCCATTAAGTAAAATCTTTATTTTTGATATAGGGTTTTGCTAAGTTGTTGAGAGCTAAGTTGCCAAGGCTGAGTTCAAACTTGTCATCCTCCTTTCAGTCTCCTGAGTCTCTGGGATCATAGGTGAGTGTCACTTGGATTACAGGCATGCATTACCATGCCTGGCTTGAGTGTGCACATTATAGAAAAAAAAATTCTGCTCTGCAAATACTTATATCACTCAGATCAGCCCAGTCCACTTTGCTTTTTTCCAGCAAAGCACTAAATCAATTATGAAACTAAGTAATTAAGGGTGGATATATGTAAAAAATGACATTAAATTTTTTTTTTCCATGAGAATCCAAGTCCTCTCTTCTGGGTATCCCACCCTGCTCTCTCACATACTCATTGGACAACCCCGTGTAGACAGCCACCCTACTCCATAATCACGTGGATCAGTTCAAGCTGAGACAAGAGATTTATATACTCACTAGAGAACATGTAAGAAACTTTATGAGCTAATGAGAAAAGCACAACATCTAACAGAAATGCAGACAATAAAAAGGGTTCTCAGAAAATACAAAGCATGTGATTTTTGGAGTGCAGAGAGATATTCAACCAGATAAATGGTAAGGTAAATGCAGATTAAGGGCGCAGTATGCTGCTCTTTATACTCATTTGATTAGCAAAAGTCAAAAATCCAGATAACAATCAGGTGTTGGAAAGTTACAGATTCACGGGATCTTTTCAGTGTTACTGGTGGATGTGCAACAGCTCAATTTCTTTAGGAAATAGTTGGATATTATACCAAAAAGTTGTGAATTTTGAAAAACATAAAAGCAAAAAAACTTACTTTTATATAGAGAACCAGGAAATTTATCTTGGAACATGTTGACTGGACACTAATCCAATACTGTGCAGAATGACAGATTTGAAACTGAGAAATATTTGAAAAAAACACAAATATTCATGAGGAAGACAGCAGATGAACATACTGTCGAACATTTAGATAATGATATTATACTCCTAAAAATAAATGAAGCACAGTATACAACAGTACAGATGAACCATAACAGTATGTTTAAATGGAAAAAGCAAACTAGAAATTGTGGATGTACAATATAGATCTCCTTTTCTATAAAGTTGAAAATAATTCATCAGAAAAGGAATGCTTGCTTGAAACTCCATATGTCCATGAAAGAACAAGGAATGATGGAGAATTTGGAGTGGTGGTTACTTGAGGCTTAAATATGAAAAAGATGCAATAAAACTCCCTGATTTAACTGACAACACTGTCCTTGATTTGTGGGCTCTTGGGTGTTTATCACATTGTTTCATATTAATTAAACTAATTTTAAAATGTTAAAAGAGAGTAATCCATGAATCAATGTAAATTTCATGACCAAGGATAATAACTAATGAAATCACACTTGAGGTCCTTTTAAAAAGAAGTGGAAATGGAAGACCTCCTGCATTCAATACCTGAGCTTAGAGTTAAAACGAAATACTGACGTTGAGATATCATGATGGGAAGGCTGGGATGGCGTTTCCCACAGATCTCCACATAGTGATCTGCATGGACAAGGAGAAAAATAAGTACTAATATTCTGAGCTTCTCAAATTTGTCCAGCTTATTGAAAGCTTATTTCTTGTGCGGCACCTTCTCTGTGGAATTTAATGGGATTTTATTAACAGTAATTTGTTACAAGTGTAATACGTGAAGGTGGGTGATAGATGCAGTTTCTTGAAAAATCATTTTAACATGTTCGAAAGACAAATGAATTAGTTAGAATTACAATTTATGGTAATGGTTGTGGCTCTTCATTAACCTGGCCAAATCAAAGCCTTATATGAAGGGAAACCAGTTGACTCTTCCTTACTAAAATGCTATTGACAGGAGGGGTAGTGTAGTGAAAACAGCTAAATTGTGTTCAATTTCAAGCAATCACATCTGCTTCCTTTCATTAATACTGCACAATATTTTGCTGTACTTGTTTATAAATGTGTGACCCTGAATATTATAAATTCTTTATGTCACTAGAAATAAAATGTGCTCCAATTAGAATGACTATTATCAAGAACACAAACAATAACAGACTTTGGTGAGAATGTGGGGGAAAAGGCACAATTTTACATTGCTGGTGGAGCTGCAAATTGGTACAGCCACTCTGGGTAGCAGTGTGGTGAATCCTCAGAAAACTTGGAATGGACCCACTTTTGATCCAGTTATCCCACTCCTCGGTTTATACCCAAAGGACTTAAAATTAACATATTCCAGTAGCACAGCCAATGTTTATAGCAGCTCAATTCACAATAGCTAGATGGTGGAACCAACCTAGATGCCCTTCAATAGATGAATGGATAAAGAAACTGTGGTATATACACACAAAGGAATATACACCATAAAAAGAATAATATTATGGCATTTGCAGATAAATGGATGGAACTGGAGAATATCATGCTAAGTGAAATAAGCCAATTCTCAAAAACCAAAGGTCAATGTTTTCCCTGATAAGTGGATGATGATATATAATGGGGGTGGGCGTGTGGGGGGTGAGAGAAGAATGGAGGAACTTTAGATGGTAGAGAGAAATGTGGGGGGTATGAAAAACAGTGGAATGGGACAGGCATCATTACCCTATGTACATGTATGATTACACGACTGGTATGAATCTGCATCGTGCACAAGCATAGAAACGAGAAGATGTACCCCATTTGTGATGTACCCCAATAATCAAAATGCAGTCTGTAAAAATAAAAAGATAATAAAAAAATTTAAAAAGAACAAAGAACGAGAACTCCTCATTATACATAATTTAGGAATAATATCCTTCAAGAATTCTATAAATTTCATTTATAACAAATTAGTGTACATATATTTAAATATCAAAACTAAATGATATCCTTAGTTTATAATGGACAAAAGATATTTTTATGGTGTAACACATGTTCATTATTTTAGCCTTGTAGAATGGTTACCTCAAGCTAATTAACAAGTTACCTCACATAACTTTTTTGTGTGTGATAATGCTTAAAATTTAGTAAATTTCAAATACATTACATATTAACTATAAAAAAGAAATAAAATTTGCTAAATGGTATATCTTGCCTTTGTCATATTTTTTAAGTCATGTAAGTTACTATTATGGATTCAGTTATGTCTTCCCACAAACTAATATGTGAAGTCCTGATACGCGGTGTGATTGTATTTGAAGGGGAAGCCTTCACATTGGTATATAAAAAGTCCATTAGGTCCTAAAGGTGGAGCCCTGATCCAAAATCAGTGGTGTCCTTGTAAAAGGAGTACAAGGCACCAGAGCTCTCTTTGGCTCTGTGCACACAGAGAAAGGGCCAGAAAGACAGGTCTTAACAGACTCCAGCCTCTGAAAGTGTTAAAAGAAAAATGTTGTAGTATCAGCCCTCCAACTGTGACATTCTGTTATGGCAGCCTTAGAATGCTAGTACATTTCCATATGGTTAAATAACAAATTGAAATGTATATTGCAATATGTTTTAGCATATGCATATACTCATGTATTCTCTTCCCAATCAGAAAAGAGGACATTCCCAACAATCCAGTAACATCTCCTCTGTCACCTCCCAAGAAAATCCAGCCTCTACCTCCTTTCTGGAGGCAACTGCTGCTCTGATTTAAATTTTAAGTTCTGATACAAGTTTCACTTATAATTGAATTCCAGATAAATGGCATTTTCAATATATATATTGGTTTTGGTCTGAGTTTATAAGCTCAAAATAATGTTTTTGAGATTCATATATATCATTTCCTATATCACTACCTAATATATATATATGTACATGAATATATTCATACATATTTATTTTTGCACATAGAAATCTGGTTGTTTCACTTAACTTTTTTTAAAAATAGTGTTTTATCAGTGAATTGATTTGCTGCCTTTTATTAAAACTATTTAACATGGTAACTAGAAATGTTTATAAAAACGATGATGTATTGAATTGATCTATTTGTTTATGTTGATGACAAGGTCATACACTCTTGATAGCTGAAGTTTTATGTTGAATGCAGACTTGTTCTTTTCTGCAAGAGTTTTGACATTTCCAAGTTTTGACATGAAAATATGACTTACAAATTACTAAACAAAACTTTCGTGTGATTTGATTAATTCTGTACGGAAGTCATTGAGCAGTTTGAAAAGAACTTACAGAAGGTCAATATGGACCATTCAAAAGCATGACTATTGTGTATTTCTATATTATTAGGTTTTTAGGTTTTTTCAACAATGTTTTATAGTTTTCATTTAGGTGTTGCAAACGTCTAAGCACTTAATTTTTCTCGTGCTATTCCAATTATGCATAGACCATTTGTTTGCTGGTACATTGAAAAGGCTGTGTGCCAGTAGATATCATTGATATCATTATCTGATTTTTATTACGATTTTACCATCAAATATAATGGGATAGGCGTATTTGTCACGGATGCCTTTTATCAGTTTGAAGAAGTTGCCATTGATGTTCCATGAGCTGTGAATTTGATCAGATGATTGTCTGCCTTTATTGAGATGATTTAGAGAACTGTCTTCTTTATCTGTCAATATCAGGAGGTATATTGACTTATCTGGTAATGATAAACCAGCTTTGCATGCTTTGGATGCTCTGACTTGATCATGGTCCACTCTCCTTTTCACACATTGCCAGCCACAATCTGTTAATGCTTCAAGAGTTTTGTGTGTTATTAGAGAAATCCGTCATGAGTTTTGCATTTTTGTCTGGTTTTGTCTTTTTCTGGTTTTATTGTCACAACAGATATTATGAGACAATAGAATGTGTGTGAAGTGTTTACTTTTCTATTTTCTGAGACAATTTGTATAGTCTTTAAGGATGTGTTTCAAGTCCCTAGTGAAGTCCTGTAAGCCTGAGTCTTCTTTGAGGAAATACAGTTAATTACAAGTTAATTTTCTTTAGAAGGAATGGAGCTAAGTGGATCTTCTGTTTCTTCTTGGGACAGTTTTGGTGGTACATTTCCAACCAATGTTTCCATTTCGGTGAGATTGAAGAGTTTATAGACATAGAGAGTTTTATAGTCATCCATTAAGTTCCCCCCAATATTAGGATTCACAGGGGATGTCATCTCCGTCCCTCTTGATATCAGGAAGCTGTGCTTTTGCTACTTCCTTTGTTGATCTAAGGAAGGATTGGTCTGATTTCTTCTTTCAAAGGTCCCCTTTTGCTTTTGTTGATTTTCTTTATTGTTTGTTCATTTATTTCTACTCTTTCTTAGTATCTTTCTTTTCCCTTAAAAAAGTAGCTCATTAACTCTTCTTTTTGCAGTTTCCTAATGTTTAAGCTTTAATTATTAGCTTTAAAGCTGTCTTCTCTTTTTAATGAAATAGTTTGAAGCAATAGATCTCTCTGTAAATTAGACTTTAGCACCACCCCATCATTGTCATAATAGTATAGTCATTGCATAATATAATAAGCTAGTTTCCATTTATAACTATAAATATTTTATTATATTATTTGTATTTTCTATTAATTTAATAATAAATAGTAAAAGACAATTTTTTGATTCATAGATTATATTTAAGGCTTTTCATTTACTGACAAATATTTAAGTTTTAGATGCTTTTATTTAGTTTGCAATATAATTTAATTTGGGTCAGACTTTGCATGAATTAATTTTGAGGTTTATTTATTTATTTTTTTCCTTGCGGTGCCAGGGAATGAACTCAGGGCCTTGTGCTTGTGAGGCAAGCACACTACCAACTGAGCTATATCCCCAGTCCCCTTAAAAGTTATTTTATTTTATTTTTTTTTTGCCGTGCTGGGGATTGAACCCAGGGCCTCATGCTTGAGAGTCAGGCACTCTACCAACTGAGCTATATCCCCAGCCCAATTTTGAGGTATTTTATGGAACAATCTGTAGATCATTTTGCTAAAAAAATGACAGTGGAAACAATGTGCATTCAACAATTTGGAGGTAATCTATAAGTATTAATTACATAAAATACATTGGTGGTGTTTTCAGTTATCATATTATTTTAGGAAAAGTAGATGTTGTGATTTGGATGTGAAGTGTCCCTCCAAAGCTCATGTGTGAGACAATCTAAGAAGGTTTGGAGGAGAATTGATTGGGCTACAGGCTTAACATAATCAATGAATTAATCCCTGATGGGATTAACTGAGTGGTAACTGGAGGCTGATGGGATGTGGCTGGAAGAAGTGGTTCATTGGGGTGTGGCTATGGGGTATATATTTTGTATCTGGAGAGTGGGGTCTCTCTTTCTCTTTGCTTCCTGATCATTATGTGAGTTGCTTCCTTCTACCATAGTCTTCTGCCATGATGTTCTGCCTCACCTGGAGCCCTGAGGAATAAAGCCTGCTGCATATAGATTGAGACCTCTGAAACTGTGAACCTTCAAATAAACTTTTCCTTCTCTACAATTGTTCTGGTTGGGTCTTTTAGTCACAGTGGCAACAAAGCTTACTAAAACACTAGACTTGGTGATTTTGTCTAATATTTTCTATCATATTCTTTGAAAGTATTTTTTAATGTCTCAAGCAGAATTTCCTGATTAAAAAAATCTGTGTCTTTAGTTTTATCCATTTTTAATCATGTGTTTTCAGTCCCTGTTATTATAGGAATGTTAGGATTCTCATACCTCATTGAAAGCAATAACTTTATCATAAAATTCTCAGTTATTAATAATACTCTTCATCTTGAAATTTACATTGTGAAATAATATTATAGTCACTTCAAGTTTTGTCTGGTTATTATTTTCAAAGTCTATCTTTTCCCAATATTTAAAACCTTTAACCTGCTTATATCTTTCTATTTAAAATTGATTTTATGTAAATAGCACATAATTTGATCATTTGATTTAAACCTAGTCTGTTAATTTCTCTCTTTTAATTGGGAATTTAGCCCATTTACATGTAATGTAAGTATTAATATGTTTGGATTTAAGTGTCCTGTTTTCCTATTTGTTTTAAATTTTACTCATCTATATTTGTTTCTATGTTTTGTTTTATTTCACTTGTAGATTAATACCCTGTGATCACTGTTGCCAAGAACCCAAACCAGTTTCATGTATTTCGCACATTTTCTGATATCATTGCTGTCTTTCTACAAAGAATAAGTCCTATATCAACTACTTACCTTAACCAAAATGAATGTGCTTTTTCGTATTAATTTTAAAATGTAATGCTAAACCACAGATGTTCCTGGTGATTAGCAATTAGCCCATAATCTTTGGGCCCTTATTCAAGGAAGAAGTGTGCTTTATATGCTGAATTATAAGCTATGTGGGTTGATGTAGCAAAGAAATTTGGATTATAGACCAGCCTTACAGTAAATGCTCCTGAGGGAAAATAGGTCAAAACCCTAGGTCATGCCCCACTGAGTTCAATTACCAAATAGTCAATGTGAAAAAAGAAAAAAAATGTATGCCAGAGTGAGACAGTTATTTAACATATCATAAGTTAAAAAAAAAAACCTCAAAATCAATCAGAATATTTACTGGTGAGTCAGGTGCAAAGGGTTAAATAAATGGCAAACTGGAGAATACCCTGCTATCAATAGAATCAGAACAATCAAATAAAGTTCAGTTGTACACAGTAATTCTCATACAATGACTTATTCAAGGAAGGTCACTTAGGTTGTGATCACCTGAGTTACTTATTAAAATATGTATTCCAATATTCCACCCATATCTTGTAAGAGCAAAGAAGACTATTATTTTCCATTTGTTGGAAATAACACAAAGTGCTATGCGTGAATTATTTCAGTCATCACTTACAACAGTACTATAGAGTGGTTGCTGAGATTTGGTTACAGCATGATTGTGCCCCTGGTCCTCAGTGTGGCGGTGCTGAGGTGGTGGAAGCTTTGCAGGACAACAGCTAATGAAAAGTGGTTTGCTCGCTGGGGATCCTGAGCTCACCAAGGACGAATGTAGCTCTTGAGGGACCCTGGTTAGTTCCTGTAAGAGTGGGTTATGATCACAAAGAGCCAGCCACACCTTTGAATCCCTCTTGCACACTGCCTTTCTGGGTGACTTCTCTCTCCTCTCATATGCCCTCCATCATGATGCCATCTGTCATGTTGCAGTGAAGTCAAGGGCCTTCACCAGAAGTCAAACTGATGGGACTGCCCTGTCTTGGACTTTCATCCTCCAAAACTGTGAGCTACATAAATCTGTTTCCTTGTACATTGCCTGAATTATTTCACATGATTTTAAGAATAAGAAATAAGACATTAATTCTTATTAAAGTTCCCACTTTATTATAAATGAAGAAATTTGAAAAGAACTATGTTTAGAAAAGAACTTTGTTTTCTCCAAGTTCATACAATAATTAAGTGGTAAAAAAAAAAAAAAAGTCAATCTTATGAACCCAGAAGTTTAGGATAACTGGTTTAGGCATTCAGTGTAATAAAGTTGACCTCAGGATGATTAGGAGTTTGATGAATATAGCATATAGAACAGAATCATATAAAAGTCTCAGGAAGTGATGATACTAGAATTGTTTCCACTGGTAACCGCTCTAGTTTTCTTCATTCATTCTTTGAAATAAATTGGTGGTAAGGTATCTAGAAGTCAAGTTCAGTACCCACTCTGGGAGAGGGATACGGACAGATCAACTTCCTTTCTTTCTCACTCCTTCCCTCCTTCTCTCTCTCCCGTCCCTCCCTCCCTCCCTTCCTTCCTTCTTTCCTTTCTTCCTTTTATTTGCAGTGCTAGGGATGAAATCCACAGCCTTGCACATGCTGGGCAAGTTCACTAAAATTGAGCTACATCCTCAGTCCTGGGTGGGCTACACCTCTTAAAATTCCAGTAGTTCTCAACATCACTACACTGGGGATCAACTTTCCAGCATGTGATCCCTTGGGGGACCCATTCATGTCATATCCAAGCTGTAGCAATAGGACTCTGCCTAGGAAGTTCAGGAAGTCCCAGCCAAACCCCAGAATAGTTAGGACTCAGAGATCAAAATAAGCTGTGCTTCTCAAGCCTTCATTTCAGGGAAGCTTTCAACCTGGCAACAGCTATCACAGGCTCTTGAGGAATCTGATGACCACTGTTTATTATCTCACCTCACTTCTGTGGGTCCAGCATCCCACAGTGTTTCATTGGGCAGTTCTACCCTAGATTCTAGCAAGGGATTCCTTAAACTGTTGACTGGGGCTGCAGTCATCTGAGTTGTTGACAGGATAGCTTCTCCCTGAAGACTTCAGTTGCTCACTCCATGGACCTCTTCCTAGCTGCCTAGATGATTTTTTGCCATGGTAACTAGACTCCCCCAAAGTAAGAGATGCTGAGAAAGACAGGGTGATGCTACACCAATTTCTGAGATCTAACCCCTACATCACACAATAATTTCTGCCTTATTCTATTCACTAGAAATGAGCCACTGAGTGTATCACACACTCCATGGAACTGGTTTCAAAAGGACACAGTCCTTCAGGGGCAAAGAACATTGAGGAACATCTGGAAGACTGAAACTCCAAAGTAACTGTGGTGTTAGCATTTAGTCTGCCATTTCCTTTTCTTGATGGAGGTGGCAATGCCGAAAGAATTGGTGTTATGGAAATGCTTAAGTAGTCATGGAAGAAAGCTCCAGTTGTGTGCAGATTCTGGATAATTAACTACTTTATGTCAATACTTATTCATACCATCTGCACACAAATATTCCAAACTCTGAATTACAATTTAAGATCTATTTCTTTTTCAATGTAATAGAAACCATACATTGTTTTTATTTATTTGTTTGTTTATTTATTTATTTATTTATTTATTTATTTATTTATTTAGTGGTGCTGCAGATTGAACCCAGGGCTTCGTGCATGCTAGGCAAGTGCTCTACCAACTGAGCTACCTCCCAGCCCCATTTTATGTTCTTCTTCTTCTTTTTATTTGTACTGGGGATTGAATTCAGGGACACTCAACCACTGAGCCACGTCCCCAGCCCTATTTTGTATTTTATTAAAAGACAGGGTCTCACTGAGTTGCTTAGTGCCTCACTTTGCTGAAGCTGACTTTGAATTCTTGATCCTCCTGTCTCAGCCTCCTGAGCCACTGGGATTACAGGCTTGAGCCATGGCACCCAGCCCATTTTATGTTCTTAAAAGAAATATATTCATTGATTAACAAAAAAAATTAGGAAGGAAAATCCCTTGAAATTACCCCACACAGAGATAACCACTGATAATATTTTGATGAACATTTTAGACATTTCTAACCCATGTAAACATGCATACATATATATCTTATTATTTTTACCTACATTTATAACAATATTGCACCTGCTTCTCAGTGGCTGCTTTTTACTTGATGATATGCTATGAACTATTTCCCACGTCAATAAATACAACTCTCCCCCATCATTTCAGGGACTGCAGTGGTCTCATAGTGTGATGCTCTGCAATTTACTATACTCCTTGCTTTTTATTTGATGTTTAGGGAGTTTTATATTTATGTTTTTAAAGGAACTAAATGTGCAGTCATGCAGATGACTAGCTACACCCAAATCCAAAATACAGAGCACATACCACCCTTGTTTTGTTTCCTTTTTTCATACCTTTTTACATTTTATTGGAAATGTCAATATCTTACAATTAATTGTTAAAAAAACTTAAAATTTATTTAAGGATTTCAAAGCAAGCAAAAAATGCAAAGAAATGTGTGACTTGGGAGGGCATTCTCCCAAAGTTTTTCTGGATAATATTAACTTTATTAATTTCATGGGAAGATCCACAACTTACTTTACCTCCTTTCTCTCACATAACATGACTCACTGAAGACACAAGAGAGACATTGCTCAGAGTTACTGGTGCCATTACCTCCAAAGAAAAACTCATAAAGACACATTCAACAAGAACTGAGCATTTGACTACTCGGTGCACCTCTATTGTCCCATTCTCATTTAATTCTCCCCAGAAAAGTAAAAGGAAACTACACTGAATCACATAACTGGAGTGCCACATAATATATCACCAAAATGGGATATGTTAGAAAGTGAAATATGTTGTTTTTAATAGGTACATGAAACAATTGGCATGAGACAAAATTGTCCTTCTCAAACTGGGACATAGGGTCGACCCAAATGTATCAGCTGAGGAAAGATACAGATTGCTGAAAGGACGTGTCCTCATCCAGAGGTGGTAATTTAGCTGGGAATCAAAATGAAACCTCTCCTGTTCCATACCCATTGCTTTTCTGCAAATTTTCAGGTCCTGAATATCATTGCAAGTTTGTTCTTTAGTTGGGGCCACTTGTCCCTACTAGGGAGGATTTCGTGGATTCAACATTTTTTCCTGTTGAAATTGTTTCCTTGGATATATATCTCTGTAGTATTGATACATTTATTCTTTCTCAGATTTGACAATTAATAAATACATGCAGGGGCATCTTCATATGCACCTTCTTACTAATGTTTACGCAGTGTAGGGAATGCAGAGGGGTAGTTCACTGATTCACCACTAGAGGGACTGCTGGCCAAGATTTCGTGATGGTAGCCCATAAGGTCAATGCCTTCTGCAAAAAGAAACAAGAAGGAATTTTGCTCCCTACATCTTGGAGAGAATGAGATGCTTTTGCTTACACCCATAAAATCTTTTCTCCTTACTTCTATATCTAATCTTCATTTCTTTTGATTTTTAGTTATTGACTGAGTTTTAATCTATAAGAAACTTCCGCTGTTTCATCTGTGGCAGTTCCCCCAGAACCCCTAAATCCTCTTTCTCTTCTGTAATTTCCCACATTTACCTCTATCATTTAAAAGGATGATTATATACCATAGTTACCTCTTCATATTCCTGTTTCCATCCCTATCAATTGTGAGCTCATGAAGGACATTATGTCCATATTAACTCCTTCCAGTGCAAAGGTGATATTTTGTCAATGATAAGGAAATCATGGAAAGAAAGAATTAATTAATGGATTAATGGATTAAAAATGAGTAATAAATGTTATAATGTAAAATGAAATGGTGCTAAAGAAAGTTGAGATTTTAGGATGGATGTCTTGGGATGGGAACACTTCTGATTCTGGTATTAAAGCTACATTTTAAAATTTAAAGGAAATAAGAATAACCCAAGAAAAGAAAGCAAGTGGTCACCTATTAAGCTTCCTTCCAACTTTGTATAGAAAGAAAGGGAAGGTGACTCTCCCATGTATTTAGAGAGTCCCTATCTTAGATTCCAGCATTGAGCAGCTGGGGAGATGAGGGGGATTATTAGACGGGGATACTTACCAGGTGCCTTCCATGGATCTCTTCTTTACCCAGCAGGATTGCTGAATTCCTAGGTATTTGACCTTTGGGCACGGGTCTCCCACAGGGGAACCTTGGTTCAACTGGAAGACTCCCTTCAGACTATGCACACCTAACCATTGCTCTGGTATTGGGAACATGATGCTTTATTTTCTCTGGTGTCCTGGGGAAAGCCCACCTTGGGCAGACCCTGTCTCTTCAGATGGAAGGCATACATTTAACTTGCTGCCAAAGCAGGACACACGTCTCAAGACTTTACTCAGAGATTCTGGGTAAGGAGGGTGTAAGGAGTTGGAAAAGCAGTCCTTCATCCCTGGATCACTGGAGACAGGGGTGAAGAGTCAGGTAGAAAGAGAAAGACAAACAGATGCAACAAGTAATCTATATGAAAGAACAAGGTGCAGGTCACCTCAAGTTGTTGGACAAATTCCTGAATGGTCCATGTGAAGGAAACTTTAGAAAATAAAGGAAATCTAGGCTGCTAGGTAGAACAGACACTTCTAGGTTGTCATCTCTGACCACCAGCTTGAGCTGTATAGATGTGACTCAGAACCAGAAACTGTGACTGACTCTTGCCTCTGGCATGAGAAAGCAAAATTTGCATTCCAAATGGGTGTGGAGACAGCATAGAAGAGTTCACAACACCAGGTTCCTTAAAAAGAGAAATCCTCAATGTAAGGCGGTAACAGTGACTCGGGGCAGATCAGGGAGAAGGACAATACGTCAGGGTGCCACTCATGTTTAGGCTGCATTTTTCAAACATCAGGTGGAAGTAGATAAAGGGATGAAGTAGAAGAAGCTCATGCATTCTTATTTACATTTGAAAAGTCAGGACCGGTGAAATTTCTCTCTTCTTCTTTTTCTTGAAAGAATTTTAAGAAAATTTCCCTTTTCTTCTTTTACTATTGCAGCACACTTTGAGGATCTTGGGAAATCTTAGCGCTCAGGGTAGTCAACCCTCCAGTTGCATCTGGTAATCAACCACCTGAAGTCATCAGGGTCTAATGAGCACGTTGAACAGAAGGGGGGCACGAGCAGACCCAGCTGCATTGCTAGAGACCTCTGCAGTTTGACATTGATACATTCATTCCTTGCTTACAATTTATGAGATCACCTATGAATTCTATTATTATACCGCCATGTAATCCACATTTCTGCATCTTGAACATGATGAAACCAGGATTATTCACCAAATTCCTTCTAAAATCAGGTTAAAAACACATCTGAGTCTAAAATGGCTGTCAGAAATTCTAAAATGTCTAGTTTGCACTGACTCATTCTCCATAAACCAGAACTGGTTTCTCTTGGTTCCTGATATTTATTCAAGCACTGATTCATTTAATTATTCAATGCATTTATATTTCTAGTGAATTTTCTGTAATAGCCATTGTGTCCAAATCTTTTGTTTCAAATATTAGCCTTTAATTTTTTATATCTGCCCTTAGTCTCCTTTTTTTCCTTGCCTTTTAAAAATCTTTTTTAAAAATTAGAACATTAGAGTTATACATATTAATTGAGTTCATTTTGACAAATTCTTATATACATGTAATTTATTTATTTATTTATTTATTTATTTATTTATTTATTTTTATTTAATTTTGATTCATTGAACACAAATGGAGTACAGCTATTGTTTCTCTGGTTGTACACAAAGTAGACTCACACCATCAGTGCATTCATACAGTACACAGGGCAATGATGTCTGTCTCATTCTGTTATTATTCTCACCCCGACATCCTGACCCCACCCCTCCCTTCCCTCTATGCTATCTATCCTTCCTCCATTCTTGCCACCCTTCCCCCTGCATTATGCATCATCATTCATTTATCAGAGAGACCATTCAGCCTTTGGATTTTTGGGATTGGCTAATCTCACTTAGCATAACAGTCTCCAACATCATCCATTTACCTACAAATGCCATAATTTTATTCTTTTTTATGGATGAGTAATATTCCATTGTGTATATATACCACATTTTCTTTATCTATTCATCTATTGAAGGGTGTCTAGGTTGGTTCCACACTCTAGCTATTGTGAATTGAGCAGCTATGAACATTGATGTGGCTGCATCACTGTAG
>JAJEJO010002121.1:134685-160290 GCA_020662805.1 Glaucomys volans | reverse complement strand
AACATTCTTGTTTTATTCCTAATTTTAGAGGCAATGCTTTTATTTTTCTCTATTCAGTATGATTTTGACTTTGGGTTTGTCATATATAGCCTTCATAATGTTGAGGCTTGTTCCTTCTATCCCCATTTTCTCCATCATTTATTGTATGGATGGGTGCTGGATTTTATCAAAGTCTTTTTTTGTATCTATTGATATAATCATGTGGTTCTTTTACTTAATTCTATATATTTTGTGAATTACATTTATTGATTTGCATACACTGAATGAAGCTTGCATCCCTTGGATGTAAACCACTTAATCCTGATGTTTTATATTCTTGATGTGCTTTGGCATATGATTTGCTAATATATTATTGATGAGTTTTGCATGTATGTTCTTCAGAGATATTGCTCTGTAGTTTATTTTTTTTCCTTGTTGTGTCTTTGTCTTTTATGTTATCAGCATTTACTGGCTTCACAGAATGTATTTGGGAGTGTTTCCTCATTTTAATTTCATGGAATAATTTGAGAAAATTGGTGTTATTCATTCTTTAAAGTTCTGGAAGAAATCAGCTAAGGCTTTATTTAGTCCTGGGATTTTTAAAAAATATTTTAATTGGTTTAAATTTTGTTACTCGATATTGGACTGTGTAGATTTTCTGTATCTTCCTGGTTCAATTTATTTAGATCTTATATTTCTTCAAAATTGTCAATGACTTCTAGGTTTTCTAGTTTATTGGAATGTACATTTTCAAAATATGATTCTCTGATTCCAAAAGTGTAAGTAGTGATATCTCTAATTGTGTTGATTTGGGTATTCTCCCTTTCTTTTGGTCAATTTGGCTAAGTGCTTATTAATGTTATTTACCTTTTGTAAGAAACAATTCTTTGTTGTATTGATTCTGTAGATTGGTTTTCTAATCTCCATTTAATTAATTTCATTCATGATATTATTTTCTGTCTTCTACTGACTTTTGGAATTAGTTTATTCCTTTTCCAATGCCTTGAGGTGGAGCATCAGCTTATTTATTTGGAATCTCTCTCTCTCTCCCTTTTTTTATATATAGGCGCTATTGCTATAAATTTTCCTCCAGAACTGCTTTTCTTTTTTTCCAGAGATTTTGGTGTATTGTATCACAGTTCTCAATTATTTCTAAAAAATTCTTGATTTTTTTCTCATCTTTTCTATTATTCATTCTTCATTTAAAAATATTAAACAATTTCCTTGTGCTTATGTGTTTTCTATTATTTTCTTGCAGTTGATTTTTAGTTTATTTTCTTTATTACCAGATAGAATATATGGGATTATATAAGTTATTTTTATTTTGTAAGATTTATACTGTAACCTGGAATATGGCCTGTTTTAGAAAAGGGTCCATAATATGCTGCATAGAAGTTAAATAAGTCAGTAGTATATTTATTGATTTTACATTTGGATGAACTGTCTGTTGGTAATAAGGGTGTTTTGAAATCACTTAGTATTATTTTGTTGGAATCTACCTGAGATTTAATGTCACAAAGTCTTTTTTAAGCAATTAGTTTCACTGATATTCCGGGCATTTTTATATACTATCATCTTATCTTCTTATTGGATTTTTCCCTTTAACAGAATGCAGTGACTTTCTTTGTCTCTTCTAATTAATATTTTTTTTCTAGAAATTTGCTTTGTCAGTTATGAGAATAGCTACTCCTGCTTCTTTTCAAACTCCATTTTCATGGAATATTTTTTTCATACTTTTATTTTAAGCCTATGTGTGTCTTTGCCTATGAAATGAGTCTTTAGCAAACAGTATATATTTTGATCTTGCTTTATGGACCATTCCATCAATCTATGATTATTTGGTTGAATAATTAACATAATTTGCATTCAGTGTAACAATTAATGTGTTTGTAGTTTCCTGCCATTTTGATTTGTGTGCTATATTTAATCTGTCCTGGTTTTTATTTAGTTGGTTGCTCTTCTAGTGTTCAGCTATTTGGGAACTTTGGTGTTTCTTTTGGTGGTCCTCTGTATGGCATATATTTCTGAGTATTCTTTGTAGTGCTGGCTTGGAGGTCACAAATTATTTTAGTTTATCCTTGTTTTGGAATGTGTTTAATTCTCCATCAATTTTGAAAGAGAACTAAATATAGCAATATAGCAATTGTGGCTGGCAATTCTTTTCTTTTCCTTTTCTTTTTCTTTTTTTTTTTTTTGTGAGAAGAGGATTGAACTCAGGGGCCCTCAACCACTGAGCCACATCTCCAGCCCTACTTAGAGACAGGGTCTCCCTGAGTTGCTTAGCACCTTGCTTTTGTTGAGGCTGGATTTGTACTCATGATCCTCCTGCCTCATCCTCCTGAACCTCTGGGATTATAGGCATGCATAACTGTGCCCAGCAATTGTTTTCTTTTGGAGCTTAGAGTATCTCATCCCATACCCTCCTTGATTTTAGGATCTAAGTTCAGAAATCAGGAGTAAACCTTTTTGTTTGCCTCTAAATGTGATCTGGCATGTCTGTCTCACAGCTTTTAAAATTCTTTCCTTTTTTTTTTTAGGCATTTTAATTATAATATGTCTTGGGGAGTTTCTCCACTGCTCTAATCTATTTGTGGTCCTGTATGCATCCTATATATGTTGATGTACATCTCATTTCTTATTTAAGGCAAGTTTTCTGTTATTGTCTCATTGGAAAATTTCTTAATGCATTCATTTGGTATCTCCATGTTCTCTTCTATGGCAATGACCCTCAGATTTGTTCTTTTAATGCTGCGCCAGAGTTTTATATATTCTGAGCCTATTATTTTAAGTTCTCCCTTTGTTGCATGCTCAGTATTCTAGTTCCTTTACTCTTACTTCAAGTCCTGAAGTTCTATTTTCTGTACAGTCTAATCTGTGAGTGATGCCTTCTAGTGAATTTTTAATTTGATTAACTGTGTCTTTCAGTTCCAGAGTACTGATTGGTTTCATTGTATTATCTCTATTTTTTTTATTGAAATGATCTTTTCTCTCCTGCATTTGCTATCTTAATCTATTCTTTAGATTGTTTATAGTTCAATGAACATTTTAAAAATCACATTTTTATAATCTTTCCCTGGTTTTCATCCATTTCCATATGGGATCCTTTGTTGGGAGATTGTGAATTTTGTGGCAAAATTTGCATGTTTTCTCTTGTGTTTGGAGGTCTTGAACATGTTCATCAATTGAAATGGATTCCCCTTTCACTTTTATATGACAGTCTTTTTTAGGTACTTATCTTTTTTGTTCTGGGGTTTCTTCATGCTTTTGATATATAAGTAGATGTTCAGGGTGTGACCCGAAGATGCGGCCAGTCCTCAGTTCTTTTTATAGGTGGTTTCTTTTACTCTGCAATCCATGTTCCAACTTAAAAGAGGAAAATGGAATAAAACCTGTCTTAGTCTATCTTCTGTTGCCATAACAAAATACCCAAGACTGGGCATTTTATAAAGAAAAGAGATTTATTTAGCTTAAAATTTGGGGGCTAAAAGTCTAATATCAAATCACTCCATCTGTTAGGGCTCTGGTGAGGGCTTGTGATGCATGGCATAACAATTGTGGGAACACATGTGGAAAAGATCATAGGCGAGGAAAGAAGGTAGAGAGATTCAGGAACCAGGCTTGACCTTTTTATTACAACTTACTCTCACAGGAACTAGTCAGGATCCCAGGAAATTGCACCTGTTGCTCCTGAGAGTGGTGATTCCATTGACCAATCTTCCACCTGGACCAGACTCTCAAAAGTCCCACCACTTCTCAACGTTGCCACACTGAGGACCAAACTTCCAGCACAAGAGCCACTGGGGACAAAAGGCCATATCCAAACCACATTGAACACGGGGCCCCTCTTCTTGCCACATCTCTGTCTTTTGGGGGGTGACAGCTCACCTTTATAGCTTTTATTGAAAGGGTGACTGTTGTTCCATGTGTACTGCAGGCGTGACATTTCCAAAAAGCCACAAACATGGCTGTTTCTCTATGTCAATCCTATCTTTCAGTTTTATCAACCTTGTGGCTTTTCATAATTCATATGCACTTTGCTTTACACATATGATCTTCATGGGAGGATAAATAATATTTCTAGCATTGTAAAAGAATGCTTAAGGGTGAGACTCTACATAAGAATCTTCAAAATCAATGGGTGATAAATCTTAAGGATGTCCCAAGAGTGACCAAAAATCATACGTAGTTCTATAATGTCATGTTTCAGAATTTGGAAGGTACTTTTGGTACATTTTTCCAACACTCCTTAGTAAATTTATCTATTTTCCTTTCAAATCTTGCCTTTGGTGGCAAGACAATGCCTTATTTTTTTAAAAAATGCTTTGCAAAATTGCTCTGCAAGAATGCTGGAGCCGTTTGTTCCCAGTGCATATTGATTGAATGCCGACACTGTGAAAAGCTGTGTCTTTTCCCAGAAAAGTTACTATGAAAGAAACAGAAATAAAAACAACAATTAAGATGTAAAACAGAGCCAAAAATGAGGACACATCTCAGAGCCCTAAGGTGGTTTTGTTTTGTGTTATTTCTTCTTTCCTTTTATTTTTCTTTTCCTATTCCCTCCTAGGACCCTTGTCTCCCCAGGAGAAAAAGTCCCCATTGTTACAAGATCACTAAAAGATTTACAGAAGAAAGGGGCTCCTTTGTTTTTGCTGTTCATTCATCTTCTTTCTCTTTGCCAAAACAAATATATTTGCATTCCAAAATCAACAGCATCAGTCAACTGTGCTTTCTATTGACTAACCTCTATAAAAGGTTTCTTTGAACCTTTTGGAAGCTTTGAGGGTGAAACTGCAAAGTGCAAGTGATCTTCCTGCATCCCGCTTGGACCACTTCAGAAATGGCTTTGCCAGAATTCATGCATGCCATTTAGTCTCTTTTGGCTCATGGGCTTTGTGTCAATTTTGTCAGTGTTTTTATTTGTCATATTGTGCACATCCTACATGCTTTTCATATGGAAAGCTTCTCTTTAGTTGTTTAATGTTTATTGAACGCTTCTACTTGAAATATTTCAGTCTTAGCCTCATAGTGCTCCAGTGATATAGGCAGGGATGACTTTAGTATTTGCATTTCTCAGAACGGAGCCATACTTCCTCTGGGTCTCAAGGAACTTAACAAAATCAGAATTCAAACTCCAGTCTCAGGATCACAAATTCAATGCACATTCTGTAGCATCTTCTCAGCGCCAAATCCATTGCTAAAGGAATAATATCATTAATGGCTGTCCCTTAATCTAAAATGTCCCTCTGACTCTGCTTCCTTCACTGACTTCCACCTCATCTCCATTCTTCTCTTTTTGTAACTACTTTCAACACTCTATTCCAGAAGATAAATAGTAAGGTAATTAATGATATGTCCTACTATTTGTGTTCTGTTCAGACCTTCCTTTTGCGTTTTAGTGAAGAATTTCTAAAAACCCACCTTGCACACCTAAAATGTGATGTAGCCTGAGTTAACTGCACATACCAGAGTTCTCTATCCAGGTATTATACTTACCTTAGTGAACATCATTGTCGGGGTGCCCACTGGCCGGGGCGGGCGGCGCGATCGGGGTGGCTGGCGACTCCCGCGCCCCGGAACGAAGGCGCGCGCCTGGCCCCTCCCATGGAGGTGCCTCCGGGCTGAACCCCCGCGCCCCAGAACGAAGGCGCGCGCCAGGCCCCTCCCATGGAGGTGCCTCCGGGCCACCCTGGCGCCCCGGAATGAAGGCGCGCACCCGGCCCCTCCGATGGAGGTGCCTCCAGCCCGAAGAGGTGGCGGCATAGCGGCTGGACAGCTGCTGCACAGCCACAACGAGCCATGCTGACGTGGACAGCTCCCGCCCCCCGACCTTCCGGAGGGTGGGTGGGTTTGCCCACAGGATGTCCGTGTCAGGCCGGCCCGAGGCCACGTGAGGAGGCGGGCCGGCCCAGACCCCCTCCTCACGTCTCGCCTGCCACGCTGGCCTGTCAGGGTGCCCAGAGCCCCATCCTAATGCGGAAGTCTTTGCCATTGGCCAAGACTTCTGCATGCTCAGTGCGTGATCACTGAGTGCCTGGGCTCCGTGCAGCTTGCAGTCCACGAGCTAACCTCGTGGACAGCTCCCTGATTGGTTGCTCCTGCACATATATACCCCGCTACTTCCCTGGGGGGAGGGTGAAGAGGGAAGATCCTGTAACGAGATGGCCATCGTGTGAATAAAGCCTCTGACCAGTCTATGTGTCGCGTCTCTCTGCGGGCAGGGATTCGCCATAATCATGATATGCACTGAGCATCAAAGTAAGTCCTCAAGGTTGTTTATTTTAATCCATTCTCCTCCACTGCAGAAGCAGAAATGGAGCCACATGCAAGTGAGAGATTTTCCCAAGGTCATTTTGCTAGTTGGTTATGGATTGGAACCAAATTCATCTAAGAACAATTCAATATCATTCTTTCAAATTTTTTTTTTTACAAATGTTTCACTGTAACTTTGTAAATGTGCTCTCAGAAACATATCTAAAAATTCACAGTCCATGTAATAAAATCAAATTTATTAAATTCATGCAAAGGTATATGATCTGGGTCTCTTTGTCAAGGAATATACATAGAAATGGTTATATGTATAGAGATGAGACAAAAAAAAAGCTTGTAACCAAGATGAAAGCATCTGGATATATGGATTATGACCACAGAGGAATAGAATTTCATGAAAGCAAGGAAATTCAGGGTTTCAATATTACATCCCATAGAACATTTTTTGTCCTTTAATCACCAGAGAAAAGTGACAACCCAGAAACAAAAATCTCAGAAATGAGTTTAAGTGTAGAAAATAATAACTAAAATTCAAACAGATATGGACTTCAGATGTGTATCTACTTTAAAAGTGGGATGCAATCACTGGGATTAGTTAAAAATGTCGTGATATTTTTTGCACAAGGAACAGTGGTGTCAGAAGCTTCAACACAGTGCTGAGCAGTGCATTGTGCAGGACCCATGCTCTGCAGACGCTTGGGCGCCATGCATGGCTTCAGATATTCTCTTGTCCATGCCACTCTCATGCTTTGGCCACCCTTTTTCC
The DNA here is from genome assembly GCA_020662805.1 of Glaucomys volans. Taxonomy (NCBI): domain Eukaryota; kingdom Metazoa; phylum Chordata; class Mammalia; order Rodentia; family Sciuridae; genus Glaucomys; species Glaucomys volans. The sequence continues at coordinate 153,278 of JAJEJO010002121.1, read as the reverse complement.
TTTCCCATTAGGAACTGAAACATTTGAAGAGATAGTATTATGAAACAACTCTCCAATTTAGCATTAAAATGTTTTGTCTTCCAATAATTTGGAATAAGTTGATTAACTTTGATGCTGTTAAGACTTATTTTTAGTACCTACAGGATCAGCATGGTATGTGCTGGGCACTGTTTGGTTACTGCATTGATATGCACTCAGTACCCCTTCCCTCTTCCCCCATCCTTCCTATGGAGAGAGTCTACACCTACTCCCAGACTCAGATTTAGTCTTGCTTCCAACAATGTTCTCTATTCACGAAAATGGTCTCATCTCTGAATGTCTACAAAAGATTCTTGGCCATAACATTTCTTCATAAAGTAATATCATATTGATTTGGGGCATCTTTTAATCACAAAATTGTAGAAATCATGCTTTTATAATGGGATCTGAGAGAAATGAGAATATGCTTTTCTTTTGATTTTATCCGTTATCTCTCTAAAGTCAATCATCAGCCTTTGACGTGTGGCTGCAGGGAAGAGCTCTGTCCCATCCTTGGAGCTGATGCACCCAGCTCTCCCTCTGCCTGTGAGAACAGTCCTCCCCACCTCCCCACCTTCCAGACCTTCTCCCTCAGTTCTGCAGATCCAGCAGAAAGCAATGTTGGGCCTTGGTAGCAACTACAGTTTGTACCACTCAGCATCCTCTCGCCTTGCCTCTGGGAAACAGGCCCTATTTTCCATCAAGAGGAATTTCTTTTTCCAATCTCAGTCTTTCAAGTGAGAGAAAGAAGAGCATGCTCCCCAGGACTAAACTAGTTAGTGTTTCTACCTGCCTACTGCAATAACCTCAGGATTTGTTAAAAGTACAGGTCAAACCAATCGAAGTGAAACTCTTCATATCTAAAGTTATTTTTTTTAGAACTCCATGGAATCTCAATCTCCTGCTCTCCCTCCCCCACTTCCCACCTCTGTCTCTCATTCCCATTTGCCAGATGGTTTCACTGGCAAACTAGTTAAAGAAAATTGTTAAAGAAATAGTTAAAGAAAAAAATGCTACTTCTATACAAATTCTTTCAGAAGCTATGAAAGTGAAAAGTTTCCAACACACTCAATAAGGTCAATATCACCCCATAACCAAGATCAGACAAAGATGATTGTAAGTCATGTGATGGTTAATTTTAACTATCAACTTGGCCAAGCTGGGGAATGTTCAGATACTTAAAAGCAGTATTTCTGAGCGTGTCTGCCTGGTTGCTTATGGAAGAGATGAGCTTTTGAATCAGTAAGCTGGGTACAGAAGATTACCCTCTCATCAGTGTGAATGGGCATCGCCCAATCCAGTTGAGGGCTGGAACAGGAAGAAAGGAAGAAGTAGAAGAGCAGATTCCCTTTCTTCTTCAGCTGGGACACCCATCTTCTCCTGCCCTCAGACACAGAACCTTCTGCTTCTTGAACCTTGAGTTTCTGGGACTCATATGAGTGTCTTCCACACTCCCCCGGGTTCTCAGACCTTAGGAGGCAGATGGAACTGCATCATCCTCTTCCCTTGTTCCTCAGCCTCCAAAGAGCATGCTATGGAACTTCTTGGCTTCCACAAGTATGTGAGCCAATTCCACCTTAACAGACCCCTCTTACATATGTACATATATATGCATTTATAATACACATATATATGTACTGTATGAATATGTACATTTTGTGTATATATATGTGTGTGTGTGTCTGTGTCTACAGATGACTGATTCTATTTCTTAGGACAACTCTGACTAATGCAGACCACTGGCTCTCAAAAGTAGGTACAAAAATACTCATAAAATATTAATAAGTCAAATCCAGCAATACTGAAAGAAAAATGTATTGTGATCAAGTTTGTTCTTACCACAGAAATGTAAATTGGTTCAATACTCGACAATCCATCAGCGAGATTCACCATATTAAAAGATTAGAAAATATCATTATATCAAGAAATATAATCAAAGAATATCACAAAATTCAACAATTGTTTTTCATACAAGCTTCCAGAAAACCAGAAATTAAAGTGAACTTTAACAATCTAAGGGAATTTACAGAAACCCTCCAGCTAGTTTCATTTTTAAGTGGAGGACTGAAGGTTTTCCCACTGTGAAACCAAGGCTACCTTGCCGGCTTCCTTAATTCCTACTTTACATCCTACAAATATTCTTACCAAATGCAATGAATCAAGACAATCAAGTGAAAGCCATGCTAACTGGAAAGTAATGAGTAATCCTCCATTTCTTTGCAGACAACATAATTATCTACACAGAAAGTCCCAGAGAGTCTTCAAAAAACTACTAGGAGTAATAAATGAATTCATAAAAGCCATAAGAAACAAGATGAAAATAGGAAAAAACAATCATTTTCCTCTATACTATGAAAGAACAAATGGAAGTTGAAATTTATAAAATGCTATTATTTAGAAAGGCATCAGAGCATATGATATTATTAGGTAAAAATTGTTAAACTATGTACCAGGGATATATGCTGAGAAATGGCATGTCGACACAGATAAGCAAACCATACCCAAAAAAATAGACACACCACGATCCAAAGTGGAAGACTCAATTTTGGTGAGTTTTGTCAAAACTGATCTACCGATGCAACACAATTCCAGTTAAAATTTCCACAATTTCTTACAATGAAATAATTTTAAATTTTAAATGGAAAGTTACAAAATTAGCCAAAGCACTTTTAGAAAAAACAAAGTTGAAGGATTCACACAGTCTGATTCCAAGGCTTATGGTAGGAAGTCAGCAAAGGAGAGGGGCGGCACCAGTGAACACGTGTTGGGAGGCGTTTCTTTCAAATACCATAGAGTAAATACTGTAGGCTGTGTGGACCATGGATTCTCTGACATGATCACCTTGAACTGGAACCACCATTTGACCCAGTCTTCCCACTCCTAGGTTTATACCCAAAGGATTTAAATCAGCATACTACTGAATTAAATCATACTGTCATACTGTGACACAGCCACATCCATGTTTATAGCAGCTCAATTCACAATAGCTAAATTATGGAACCAACCTAGGTGCTCTTCTATAGATGAATGGATAAAGATAACATGGTAGATATACACAATGGAATATTACTCAGCCATAAAGAAGAATGAAATTATGGCATTTGCCAGTAAATGGATGGAACTGAGAATATTATGCTAAGCAAAAGAAGCCAATTCCAAAGAACCAAAGGCCAAATGTTTTCTATGATATGCAGATGTTAATGTGCAATGTGCATTGTGGGGGAATAGAGGTGTTTTGGACTAGACAGAGGGGAGTGAAGGAGGGTTGGGGGGATGGGGGTAGGAATAATAGTAGAATAAATCAGAAATTATCACCTTATATGCATGTATGATTACATGATCTGTGTAACTCTACATCATGTACAACCAGACAAATGAGAAGTTGTACTCCATTTATGTATATGTCAAAATGCATTCTACTGTCATGTGTAACTAATCAGAACAAATAAAAGAACCAATTAATTCTGCCATTTCAATTTGAATGCAGCCCCAAACAATATATAAACAAATGAGGGTACCTGTGTTCCCATAAAACTTTACGCTACCCAAATTTTAACTTCATATTATTTTCAGGGATCATGAAATGTATTTTCCTTTTGATTATTTTTATTATCTAAAAGTGTGAAGATCATTTCTAATTCATAGGTCAAGTAAAAAGAGGCAATGGGCCAGATTTTGCTGAGCTCTGGGTTAAAGGATAGACATGATCCATGCAATTGAAATAGACCCATTTATACATGGTCTATTTATTTCAACAAATGCAAGACACATAAATGGAGAACTCTTAGTTTTTTCATAAATGGTGCCAGAACAATTATAGAGTGATAGGAAAAAAAGTCCTCTACCCAAACCTCACACTCTAAGAACAACAACAAAACTCAAGATTCATCAGACATAAATGTATAACTAAAGACCATAAAACTTGTGGGCAACATAGAAAATCCTGTACTTTAGAATACCACAACACATAGATTCTAATATGTAAAATTAATTTTAATATATGAAATAAATTGCCAGTGCCAAATGCTGGAAGAAATTTGCAGCTAATCAAACTCTCAATCATGTGTGGATGGAATAAAGAATAGTAAAACAAATTTGGAAAACTGATTGGTATTTTCTTACAGAGTTAAACATATACTAACAATAGATCCAACAATCCTGCTTCTAAATATTTGTCCAGGATAAATGAAAATGTATGTTCAAACAAAGACAAACAACTATATGTCAATGTTTATTATAATTGCCCTAAACTGGAAGCCATCCACATGTCAATCAAAAACAGATATATAAACTAAATCAAATCCATACCGTGCAATGCCACTTAGTCATAAAAAATGATACAGGGGCCAGGGGTGGTGGCACATACCTGTGATCCCAGCAGCTCAGGAGGCTGAGGCAGGAGGATCAAGAGTTCAAAATCAGCCTCAGCAAAAGTGAGGTGCAAAGCAACTTAGTGAGACCCTGTCTCTAAACAAAACACAAAATAGGGCTGGGGATGCTGCTCAGTGGTCGAGTGCTCCTGAGTTCAATCCCTGTTATCAAAATAATAATAATAATAATAATAATAATAATAATAATAAATGCAATCACATGGATGCATATCAAATGCACTATGCTAAACAGAATCTAGACCCAAAGACAACAATACTATGTGATTCTGCTTATATTACATCCTGGAGAATAAAAAGCCATAGGTGTAAAATTTGTTTCTCTTCGCTCCATGGGCTGGGAGAAATGAAGAACAATGACCTCAAAAGGACATTCGGAAAATTTGGGGGTTATGGAAATGCTCTCCATCTCAGCTGTGGTGATTACAGGAATGTTTGGGTTTGTCAAATTTCACAGAACCATACAAGAAATTTGCATACCCAATATGCAACTTATGTCAACTTCAATGTGATTGTGAAACGTAGGAGAGAGAAACAGAAAAAAATACCACATCTGACCCCATGGAAGTCTTTTGTTTAGAGAACAGAAGGATAGCAAAGAACTGGTAGAAGAGCGCAGAGAGGACCTGAGTGAGGTAGGAAGAGGGTTGGGAAAGTGGTACCTTGCAGGCCGAGTGCGCTGGATCACTGAATCAGGCATCTGACTGGCACACAGGGCAGGGCCAGATGTGAGTGGGTGCCCATAGTGACAGGCAGCCATTGGGCAGAAACAGGGTAGTTTTTTGATCTGATGGGAGATAGTGGGTTTAAATAAAATGGAGAAGCGAGATTGAAGAACAAGTAAAAACAGCTTTTCCAGTTTTACCGTAAGCAAACACAGTAAAATAGGGTGTGTTATGTCGTCGACATGTGGTGTCGTCCAAAAGCTCAACGTGAGACAATGCAAGAAAGCTTATAAGTCAAAGTCTTGCGTTGTCAGAGTCTTAGCCTACTCAGTGCATTGATGCCCTTATAGGGATTAACTGGTTGGTGACTATAGTCTGGTGGGGTGCAGCTGCGGGTCTGCTTTTGGGGTACATATTTTTCCATGGTGAGGGAGTCCCTCTTTCTGCTTCCTGCTGTGATGTCCTGAGCTGCTTTCCTCCACCACTCCCTTTGGCCATGATGTTCTGCCTGTCCTCGGGCCCAGAACAGTGCAATCTGCCCTCTGTGGACTGGGACCTCTGAAACCTGAGCCCTCAGGTAAACGTTTCCTCCCCTAACTGCTCCTGTCTGGTCTTTTGGTCACAGCAATGAAAAAGCCAACTAAAGCAGGGCCCTAGCAGAAATCATACGGAACCAAAGATTGTGTCCTGTTTTTTTGTTTGTTTGTTTGTTTTTTATAATAGTGCCTTCATTCCATTTGGATATGAATGATTTAGTAGAGAGGAAGAACCGTCATGACATCAGAGAGGCAAAGACAGCTTTAGGTTGAATAAATGAGAGAAATGAGATTGGTTCCAAGTTTTGTTAAGAATTTTAAAGACCTGCCTGAATCAGGGAAAGGGTCTGAGAAATCTGATCACTAAGATAAGCTAATTCCTGTTCAAGCACCTTCTCTGATAGGGAATAGGCTTTCATCCAAGGGAATGCCGGGTTTTCAAAAAGTGGTATGGAGCCCCAGAGAACTGGGGACTTTGAGACCAAGACCAGAGTCCTGACTTACAGCCAAGAAATTTCTATTTGGGTAAAACATGAAAGGTAAATCGAGAAACTCAAGAGATGGGAAGGTATATGTTGAGGAGGATGTGGAGGAAGGCTGAGGAAAGTCAGCACAGGTCTTACTCCTGGGGATTGGAACTCAGACCATGAAAATGCATATAACACCTCTGGATTTGGACAGATGATCAATTCCAAATCCCACCTCACCACAATCCTACTCTAATGCCAGCCCTTGCCAAGACTGACTGGGGAATTAGGAGACCTTGTCCTGCCAGGTTAAGGTTGAATACGACAACAGCTAATGAAACTGTGGTTTGTGGCGGTGTTGAGAAAAACATTTGTTGACTTGGTTCTATTTGCTTTGATGTGTGGTTAAAATATGTGTAAAGTGCAAGTGGATTGATTTTGGATGTGATTAATTCTTTGCTCGAGTGTTGAGGGAGAATGGCAGGCATGTGAACTCCAGAATTGAAACAAACAAATCCCCTCTGAGTCCAGTGTAAAGCCTTTCCTAAATTTTATTCTTATTCCATGTGAATGCCAAGATTTTTTTTCCCATTTTGAATATTTCATTGAAATGGTAGAACTCTTCGAGGGAAAGACAAAAAAAAAAACAAACAAACATGTGATTCAATAAGCAAATGTTCACTGCATGTCTGCCTTTCAGGAATAGAAAAACTGTCATTTTTGTTTCATTATAGGTTTCAAAGTGCTTTAAGTAATTTGATCTCACATTTTCTTCATGATGAAAATTGTTTTGGCCTCATTTACAAATACAGACTCAAGACAATGATTAACTATCTCACTTCAACACACCCACTAAGGCCAGAGCCAGAGCTAAAATCCACCCACTGTGAGTTCAAGTCTAATTAATATCCTGCCCTGTCCATGCATCATATCTGTGGCTGATCAGCACAACCTGGTGTGGGGTGTGCAAAATCTGCCTCCCTATGTCTCTCCTGGACACATTCTGAATTGGTCAGATGGGGATAGGTGTCTGTATTGAACCTCCTTGACAGCCCTGAAGGTGTCCCTGTCTGATAAATTCACCAATTCTACACTATAGCACATCTGGGTCTTGGAGACCTGCTACCAGGGAGTACCCTAATGAAAACTCTACCTACAGTAGGGCTCCCACAGAAATGGTGCCAACCTTGAAACAGGCTTCATGAGGTCAACATCTGTTCTGCCACTCTTCTGCTGAATATCCTTCAGCAAGCTAAGTCATCTCTCTGAGTCTTGGTTTTAGTTCATTTTGTGTTACTATGATGACATGCCTGAGGCTGAGTACTTTATAAAGAACAGAAGTTCATTTAGCTCACAGTTTTAGAGGTTCAAGAGCATGGCACTGGCATCAGTCAGGTTCTGGAGAGGGCCCCTTGGCTGTGCCACATGGCAAAGTCATAATGGAATCACAGGCAAGAGGGATTGATCAAAGGGGACAGAAAGATGGAGAGTGATTCAGGGCCCAGGCTTGCTCTTTTGGAAGAGCTTGCTCTCATGAAAAAATATTCAGGTCCCATGAGAGCTACCTTCATCATCCCAAGGTTGAACCGGTTCCACAAGGTCCCACCTCTTATCAGTCAACTGCCTCCAAACACTGCCCCACTGAGGACCAGGCTCCTAATACACGGAGCCTGGGAAACGCCCTAACCACATCCAAACCATAGGCTTGGATTTCTGGTACTCAAGAAATTCAGCTAAGCCACAGAATTGCCATGAGGATCAGAACATAATGTGATCATTCAGTGTCATTTCTTATGGTGACTCAAATTGAAGCTTTAGCAATTTAATTTTGGCAGAAAAATATATGGGTACAAAAATCACAATTGAAAGTCACAAGCAGAAGGAATGTGGTAAGAAGCAAATGAGCTCTAAGATTCATCTGTATGTTCTCTGGGTTTAAAATTCTATTTTTCTTTTGGCACAAAATTAGCAATCCATTGACAATATTCTGAAATAACTCATATCTGGAATTATCGAAGAAAGTTGATGAGTTTTACACACATATGCGTACACACACATAACACACACACACACACACACACACACACACACACACACCTTCGGGTTGTGCATTTTAGCACCTAAATGTAAACTCCTGGAATCCAAAATAAACTCCAAGTTGGTGAAATCTAAAATTAACCCAAGTATGCTACTGTCTGCAAAAGAGAACTGTGAGCAAGTGTGGTCTAGGGATAATGATAGCAATTCCAACCCAGCTTGGAAGCCTGGACTTCTGTGGGAGACAGAAGCTGACAGAGATATGGGGTGCTGTCCTTACAATAGCAATCCCAGGTGTCACTCCAACCGCAGCTCATTAATTCCCTTTGCCCCAAAGCCTGAACCTGATCACTGTATGGAACATGCAGCCTTCCTGGAGGCACCATGCCCTTACTCCATGGACCATCCTTACTTGCTTAAGACATGTCTGTTTTCCAAGTTGAAATGAAGACACCTGCTAATGAATTTTTCAAGGCACACAGGTGGCTCAGGGCTGGGCCTGGTGGGCGGATTCCTGGAACAGCGCCCTGGTGAGGATCCTTTATGCAGAGGGAGATCAGGCCCACAGCCAGATTCCTGCTTGGTCAATTATGTATGATCACTGTCAATCAAGTTCCCCTGCTGTGTCCTCAGGGATGTCAAGGAGGAGAAAACAGACTCTGCTATGCTTAAGGACAGCACTTTCACTCCAGTGAAAGCAGCAGCAGCCCATGGGTTGTAGCCTGATCCTTCTCTCTGCAAGGAGATAAGCTTGTTAGCTGTCATGTTCAAAGCAAAGTCCTTAGAGAGGCTGCAGCAAGTTCCAGGGCTGTCCCTCCCTGATTCGACTTTCAGCCAGACTTCCCTACAGCTTCTCCTCCATTCTTGCCACAGTAAGGGAGGGTGATGGGTTGACCTGTGTCCCCAAAATGCATAAGTTGAAATCCTAACACCCAATGCCCCAGCATGTGATCTTACTTGGGAATAGGATCATTGCAGGTTCAGGGGAGAAGAAAAGAGTGTGCTTCTTAAAACTGGTATGATGGTGTCCTTACAAAAAGAGGAAATTCAGACACAAGAATATCACGTGAAGATGAAGGCAGAGGTAAGGCATGTTGCTTCTCATAGGCCAAGGAATGCCCCAGATAACAGCAAACCACCAGCAGGTAGAGGAGAGTAAAGAACTGATTCTCCCTTGTTGCAATTAGAAGGATCCAGCTTTAGTGACACCTTAATCTTGGACCCCCCCTTTTAATGTGATACTGGGGAATGATCCCTGGGACACTTACCTACTGAGCCACATCCCAGTCCTTTTTATTTTTTATTTTGAGACAGTCTCACTAAGTTACTTAAGGCCTTAAAAATTTCTGAAGTTGGCTTTGAACTTAAGATTCTTCCTCCTCAGCCTCCAAGTCCCTGGAATTATAGACATATGCCACTGCCCCCAGCTCAAATGTGATTTTTTCAAAATTTGTATTTGTTCTTTTTTAATTACACTAAAAAGTTAACTTCCCAATCTTGTGGATGTGCATGATGTGGAGTTACACTGATGGTGTATCCATATATGAGCACAGGAAAGTTTTCTGTGATTCATTCTACTGTCTTTTCTATTCCCATCCCCCTCTTTTCCCTTCATTCCACTTTTCTAATCCAATGAACTTCTGTTCTTCCCTCCCTCTGTCCATTGTGTGTTAGCATCCTCATATCAGAGAGACCATTTAGCCTTTAGTTGTTTATTTCACTTAGCATCCACTGTGAGTCTAAACAAGACAGTGGTGGAATCTCTACTTAGAGGGTTTGAATTACAGTGGTCAAGGTCATGGACTTGAACTTCAGAAAGATCTAGTTGCAAACCCTGGTCATCCACTGGCTGAGTAATTCCCTGAAGTCCCTTCACTTCCTTTTTTTTTTTTTTTAAAGACCAAAGACTGATTTATGTCAGGTCATATAAAAAATGGCTTTTATAACTATTTCATGAAAATTATAGTCAGAGGAATTATTAAGAGTTTAGGTGAAAATAACATTAATTATTTTATTGAACATTCAATTATGTAGCACTTGCTATGTGACTGGCACAGCTCTAAATGCTTTCTGTGGATTAATTTATAAAATCTAATAAAACTCTGTAAAGTACATAATGTAATCCCTCTGAATAAACTGAGCACCCGAGAGGCTACCTGGTGGGCCTGTGTTTACCTGCTAACAGGCCCCGAGGGAGCCTTGCTTCTTTTTTTAAAATTTTTTTATTTTTTAAATTTTGTTACAATTTCATTTTTTTTTTAATTTTGGTTCATTGTACACAAATGGAGTACAACTATGGTTTTTCTAGTTGTACACAAAGTAGAATCATACACTTTGTGTATTCATAGAGATACATAGGATAATGATGTTTGTCTCATTCTATTATCTTTCCTTCCCCCCACCTCCCCAGCCTTCATTATCCTCTATATAATCCATTCTTTCTCCATTCTTCCCTTACATCCCCAACCCCCATTATGTGTCATCAACCACTTATCAGAGAAATCATTTGGCCTTTGGTTTTTTGGGATTGGCTTATTTCTCTTAACATGATATTCTCCAACTCCATCCATTTACCTGCAAATGTCATAATTTTACTATTCTTTATTGCTGAATAATACTCCATTGTGTATATATAGCACAGTTTTTTTATCCATTCATCTATTGAAGGGCATCTAGGTTGGTTTCACAGTCTAGCTATAGTGAATTGGGCTACTGTAAACATTGATGTGGCTGCATCACTGTAGTATGCTGATTTCAAGTCTTTTTGGTATAGGCCAAGGATTAGGATAGCTGGGTCAAATGGTGGTTCCATTCTGAGTTTTCTAAGGAATCTCCATACTGCTTTCCAGAGTGGCTGCACTAATTTGCAACCCCACCAGCAATGTATGAGTGTACCTTTCCCCACATTGTCACCAATACCTATTGTTGCTTGTATTCTTGATAATAGACATTCTAATTGGGGTGAGATGATATCTTAGGATAGTTTTGATTTGCATTTCTCTTATTACTAGAGAACTTGAACATTTTTTCATATACCTGTTGATTGCTTGTAGATCCTCTTCTGTGTAGTGTCTGCTCATTTCCTTAGCCCATTTATTGATTGGATTATTTGTATTCTTGGTGTAAAGTTTTTTTGAGTTCTTTATAAATTCTGGAGATTAGTGGTCTATCTGAAGTGTGTGTGGCCAAGATTTTCTCCCGCTCTATAGTCTCTCTCTTCACATTGTTGATTCTTTCCTTTGATGAGAAAAAGCTTTTTAGTTTGATTCTATCTCACTTTGATTCCTGATTTATTTCTTGTGCTTTAGGGGTCATGTTAAGGAAGTCTGGTCCTAAGCCGATATAATGATGATTTGGGCCTACTTTTTCTTCTATTAGGTGCAGGGTCTCTGGTCTAATTCCTAGGTCTTAGATCCAATTCGAGTTGAGTTTTGTGCAGGGTGAGAGATAGGGGTTTAGTTTCATTTTACTGCATATGGATTTCCAGTTTTCCTAGCACCATTTGTTGAAGAGGCTATCTTTTCTCCATTGTATGTTTTTAGCTCCTTTGTCAAGTATGAGATATCTGTATTTATGTGGGTTTGTCTCTGTGTTTTCTATTCTGTACCATTGGTCTACCTGCCTATTTTGGTGCCAATACCATGCCATTTTTGTTACTAAAATCAACACTCACAAATCTAATGCATTCTTCTTCATAAGTGATGAATTCTCTGAAAGAGAAATTAGGAAATCTACCCATTCACAATAGCCTCAAAAATATATATATACCTGGGAATCAATCTAACAAAAGAGTTGAAAGACCTCTATAATGAGAACTACAGAACACTAAAGAAAGAAATTAGAGAAAACCTTAGAAGATGGAAAGATCTCCCATGTTCTTAAATAGGCAGAATTAATATTGTCAAAATGGGCATACTACCAAAAGCACTGTACAAATTCAATGCAATTCCAATTAAATCCCAATGACATTCCTCATAGAAATAGAGAAAGCAATTTTGAAATTCATTTGGAGGAATAAGAGACCCAGAATAGCTAAAGCAATCCTTAGCAGGAAGAGTGAAGCAGGGGGTATCACAATACCAGAACTTCAAGTACATTCACTGTTTCAATGAACAGTGGGCCCAAATCTTGTGAGGACTCATCTGCTTGATGAACAGAAAAGTCCAATCTGCTGCCCAGGTGTGGTCACTTCTTTTCAGGAGGCAGCAGGAATTAAGTTCTCTTGGGATTAAATTTCCCTCTGCTTCATCTGGACTATTTTGTTTTTCTTGTGGGTTCTGTGGAAGGGTGGTTTTCTTGAGAATGTCTTCCAGTCTGGCTACTTATGCCCTCTCAACTTATGAAATCTTGTCCATAAGAAGTGCATGCATAGATACCAACCCTCACCTGCACAGCACATGATAACCTGTTTTAAAGTAGCCTATTTACATGTATATTTTCCCTAGCAGACTGTGTCCTTGTGAGACACCTTAGTTTTCTTTTTCATCTCTTAGTTCTTTACAAAATAGTTTTTTATCAAACATATGACAAATAGATGCTTGAACAGTTGAATGATTCAATGGACAAATGCCATGGTCCTGACTCGGAGGTAAGGAAGGTACAGGAGGGAGCTCTATTTTTTTTCTTTCTGGTGTCACTGGGGTCATCCTTCAAGGTGTTACTTCCTGATGTGAGGACTTGGTACACAGGGGAAGAGAAGTGCAGGAAGCACATTCACAAGGGCTGGGAAAGGCACTGACTGGACCTTCCAGAGCAGAGCTCGGTGACTTGTTGCTTACACATGCATGCACTCTTCCAGTGACAACACCTAACACTAACAAAACCATCTTGCACCTGCTATTTAATGTGTGAGGTAAACCAAAGAGACTTCATTTTGCAGATAACAGTGAGGAAACTGAGGCAGATGAGTTATCTAGGATTACCTAAACTAATCAGATGCCACCCTCTCAAGATGACAATCTTTTTAGGTGGCCTCATTTTTGGGTCTTCTCATTTCTTGAATATTGAGAACTTTGACTTCTGCCTCCCCTCACTTCTACTTGATTGCACATAGCTGGTCTCTATAATAAGGGTTTTGTCTTCTGAATGAGAATGTTAATATATATAGGTAAAAATTAGTGTGTTTGGACTTTGTGGATTTCTTGACCTTGAAACAAGATGGCCCTAGGAGTTATAACCTGGATACAACCAATTCAGCTGGGGGAATGAAACCTCCAAAACTAAGAAGTACAATTTCTGGGTGATGTTGTCAGATAGGCCGAGGAGATGAGGCTGATGAAATCCTAGTCACTGTCCTAGTTCTGATCATTACTAATTGGTTGATGATTTCCTTATTTCCTCATCTCACGGATCTTGTCTGTAAAATGGAAACAGGACTCTGCTCTAATCCAGAGCTCATGACAATCAACTGTAATACTAAAACATCCCCCTAAATTCTAAAGCAGAGATTAATTCATTCCTACATGCTTAATAATGGCAGGCTCTGAAGTCAGCTCTTCAGGTAAAGTTGTATATGTACAGCTGCCCTTCAACATCCTTACAGGTACAAAGGTCAAGGTGAACACTGTTATTTTAACATGTCTACATAACCAGGTGTACTTGCTGCAAACAGGTAGATTGCTATGTCTCTTCTTGGGCATAAAGCACATTGTTCACTAGATTCTCTAACAAACATATGACAGAAAAAGTATGAATATTTGCTGTACAAATCATTCCTCACTGAGGCCGTGGCGTTTTCCTGTTTCACTTTTCTCAATCAAGGAACTATCCAGAGGAGGAGAGAAGTGAGTTGGGGAAAGTTCAGAATCATCTGTGTGCCCTCTCCTCACTGCCATGACCCCCTCCCTCTCTCTCTCATTGTCACTACTACCACCACCAGCATTACGTCATCATATCCCAGCATGTATGGTGGAATCATACAAATCAAGTCAGTGCATTTTACAAGATCTCAGGGTTGAGAAATCAGAGATTCTAAAGCCCTTGGTTGAAACTGAAGTAGCAGAGCTTGGGAAGAGCTTCAGGTCATTATTCAGCATCCAATGACTCAGAGCTGCACCAGTGGATCACATAGCCCAGCCCTGGCTTTGAACAGCATCCTCCCTTATCTTCGTTCCATCACTATTTCAGCTTTCCTGATATATTTGACTCAGCTTCCTGCCCCACCTCATCCCATCCCTCCCCACACTTCCAGTGACTTTTATTGGGGAGGAGTAGAGGAATCCTGCAAGGGTGGAGAGGTGGAGAGGGATCCTGCAAGGGTGGAGAGGAGGAGAGGGATCCTGCAAGGGTGGAGAGGAGTGGAGGAAGCAGCAGGAGCAGCCAGCTCCAACTGTGGCTCAGGAGGTCCTGCTGCAGGTCTCCTGACTTACCTGCATGGAGAGACCTATGTGCACTGGGAGACAGTGTGTGCTTTCTTTGCATACAGTGAGTTATTAATTACCTGAAGAAAGAAAATCAGAAAACATCAGATTTTCCTCTGTCCAAGCCAACTCAAGATGATTTTCTTTCTTGTTATATTACAATTAGATTATAATCAGGTTGGCTTTTCTAGAACCCTCCTACTGGGAGGTGTTAGAACTTCAGTGGGCAGGGGTGGAAGTGGGGGACATATTAATGAACCAAGAGATATGCCAGACCTTGCTCAAAGCCACCCTGGGAAGGGCTTTCCACAGAATCTCCTGAGCCACAATTGGAATCCCCCTCCCTCGCCTCTTCACAGGCTTCCTGCTCTCCGTTTCAAAGTCACTCTGCTTTTTAAAGACAGTGTGGCAGCAGGTTCTGAATCTTCTCCTTGCCTTTGGTCTCAGCATTCTCCAATTGATCACCCACGCTGTATCCAGAGGCAGCTTTTAAATTGTAAATTTGGCAAAGCAATTTGCTTCCTAAAATCTATCATAATCTCCCACTTACCTTCCAGACAGAATTCAAAAATCATAAGAAGCCTTCAATGGATCCAAGCAAACACTCATACCTTGCCCCTTGCCACCCCTTCACAGAGTGAGTCCAGATTAAATTGGGTCAAGAAAGAAGGAAGGAACACCAAGAACACACATGCAGTTTTCTTTACATTCTCTGATGCATGGAGCTCAGGCATGAACTCAGTTACACCCATTACTTCTCAAACCCTGGCTAATTAAATAAGAAAACCTTACGCATCTAACTTTGCTCTACCTCCTCAAAATTTAGGGATGGAAAAGAAGCCAAGGGAACTTCCACCATCTTTTACATAGCTATGCCCCTACTCATTCTTGAGTAAGTCAGCTTTTTAAACAGAAATTTATTTAAAGGTGACCCCACAACCTTGTCTTGTGACTCCCTTCTGCGTTCTTCAGAACCCTGTGTTAGGCTCAGTAAGCATGCAAATGTTGGGGCTTTTGTGCCTACATACCACTGGAGCAGAAATGGATTCTGAGAAAAATCCTTATCTGCTTCAGACAGAGTGAGAAAGGGGCAGAGTGCAACAGTATCTATGCTTTTCTTTTCAAAAGACAATCTCTTTTCAACTTAGATTGGAAAGTACATGTTCAATTAAAAAAGTGACCCTGGATCTATGTTCCCATTCTTTAAGACAGGCAAGGCACACACACAGAGAAAGAAAAACATACACAGAGAATTGCAATTACAGGACATAAGGTAGTAAAATAATACTGTATTGGTTTACTCTGCAAAAAGGCAGCTGACAAAGAACACTTGTGTTAATTGAGCTATAATAATCAAATAAGTGGAAATGGTACACTTTCTGTGAACAGCACAATTAAAGCCCTGGCAGATGATGATGCTCATGCTAAATGCACAGTACATGGTTCTCATTCATTTCTCAGGCATTCTCAACTAATCTCCATCAACGTCTTCACAAAAATCTTACATATTGTAGTAGATATTTTTACCTTGCTGAGCTATATAAACATAGAAATTCTAGACTGGAAGTATAAAAGCTAGAGTGAGCAGATGAGGAACATGGCAGATTTGTTTTTTTCATAGAGGATGAGATAATATTTTATTTATTCAATTCACTCAACAAATAGATATTGAACCTGTAATAGAGAGCAAGCACACTCCTAGGTGCTGAGACTACAGTGCTAAACAATTCAGAAAACAAATTAATATTTGAATGTGGTTGACAAATAATTATGAGGCAAAAATGTGAAAGAACAAGACAATTTCTGATAATTTTTGTGATAAATAAAACAATAAAAATGGAGCAGAGCATATCAAAGCAGGTGGTGACAGCCAATTTAGAAAGGATGGCTGAAGAAGGACAAGTGATGAGCTGACCTTTGGTAAGCTGTGGGATGAATCTGACTGCTTAGGACATCAAGGACAAGACAGCCTGAGATGGGCCTCTCAAGTTTTTATCAGCCCAAAATAAAAAGGAGTATTGCAATTTTCCAGTTCACAAGAAAATTACATCAGATCACAAACATTATTAATACTTCTCCAGATAGCCACTGTTTTATAATAATCTCCCCCAATTATCTAATTCCTAGGAAATATTCAGTTTTTAATATGTCTCAAAAGTCTGGGGATTGACGAGGCTCAGCTGGGTGGTCTTTGCTTCTTGTATGGTTTTAACTAGATAGTGAATAAGACAGGATCTAAACCATGAGGTTCCACAGTCACATGCCTGGTGGCTGATTCTGGTCAATGGTTGGTATTAAAATTCAGGCTAGAAATAGCTACCACCTCTTTGCCATGGAATTGTGCTTCCTCTGGCAAGATGCTGGACTCCCCTGAGCAGGCAGTGGAAGGGGCCCATTTATATTGTGGGGGCCCGAAAACTACCAGAGTGCTCCCTTAGCTGTACTCTGATGGAAGAGCAGCCAAGGGGCCCAGGTTCAAGTTCCTTGACTGTGGACACTACAGTGCATATCTTGGCTTCTGGTTGCTCTCAAATCTAAAGTCTTATCAACTACACAGACAATTTACCTGACCACTCCTCCCCTTCCACATCACACGTACACACAACACACAATGCTGGATCCCAAACAGAATCACATCTATGGACACTCTCAGGAGGAGGCAGAAAACAAAAGGCACTTGCAGTTGAATGGCCCTCAACAATTCTGAAATCCAGCTTTACCCTGTTCTTTAGGCTCTTTCCTCCTCCTGAGAGTGATTCTCCCAACCATTGGCTCTGTACTGCTGCCTCTTGGTTCCTTTCTATGAGTCATTCATCACTTCTCATAACAAAATTAACTATGCAAATAATTAGTCTTTTCACTCTGCTTCCCCACATTTTGCACCACCTCCATTCCCTCCATCCAATCAGGTAGTTCTTCTATCATGTACTTATTTAAATATCTTGATGGGATATTTTACAACTTTCCTATCAGCTCACTCCATTAGATTAAATCAAAGCATAAATGTCTTTGAAAAGAGCACTTCTCTTTTCTATCTTGGGTTTCTTATAAAACTACTAATGGAAAATGTCCTTATGGTTCTTAGAAGACCTATTGTTTAATGGAGCAGATCTGCAAGATGTCACCTCAAGATCCACTTAGGTCCCTTTATCTCTCTGCAGGGTTTTATAAGACATTGCTTAGACTGTTCTCAGGTCTTGGAATAGTCCACTCTGTATATGATCTTTGACTTGAGCCTTTTTAATTCTAGAATCATTTAAGGCTGGGAATGGGAACCAGTTCAATCTGGAATATAGCAAGCCTGAATTCTTTACATATAATACCTAAAAACGCTCTGGGCTTCACATCTTAGCTACAGCCTTAAGATCATCAGTCATATTTCTTCGTTGAGACAGTATGACAGGTACCAGTGTTGTCAGACTTCCAACCACCACATGTGTTCATGTCTTCTTTCTGTAAGCTTCCAGAAACATCATCCTCCCTTTCATTTAGGCCCTCCCTGATAGCCTTCTTGAGAGATCATCAGCTCTTATTAGCAGTCTCTTTAAGATCTTTATTGCTAACTTCCCTTTGCTTGATTACAAAAAAAAAATAACAATTAAAAAAAATTTGAGAGCACCTTACTTTTGATATTGTGATCTATTTCTTGAAAAACATTTACCTCAAAATTACTGACTCAAAACAAATATCATTTTATTATTATCTCACATCATTCAATTTATTATTATCTCACACCGACTTACCTTGGTGTTCTAACTCAAGATCTTTCACAGGGCTGTACAGGCCTGGTGGTTGCCAGTTAAGTCACCATGAAGGCCTCTATATTCCCACTGCTGACTGTCAGCTGGACTTTAACTAGAGCTGAGAGTGGGTGACTTGTGCATGGAGTTGCCATAGAGCTTGGGCTTCCTTAGGGCACAGCTCAGTTCCAGCAGGTCCTAAGAAACAGGAGGGAGAATGGGCCTTTTCCTTGGGCTCTGAACCCAGAGACTTGTAGAGTGTTGTTTCTGTCACACTCCATTGATGAAGAAGTAACAGATCCCAGTTGTGAATAAATGGTTCATAGGACCCACTACATGTCAGAATTTAGGGACTGATTCTTTTCTTTTCTTTTTTCTTTTTT
>JAJEJO010002121.1:8794-134585 GCA_020662805.1 Glaucomys volans | reverse complement strand
TTTTTAAAGTTCTTACTGTGTTCCAGGTCAAGTTTTTTTAAAATTAATTTTTATTTGTTCTAATTTGTTGTGCATGACAGAAGGATGCCCTTTTAGGAGTTACAGGAATGATCAAGTCATGCTGTGTCTCCCTAGGAAGGTGCCCGTCCAGAATGACGTTTCACTGTGTCAGGTTAAAGGACAAAAGCACTCCAAGCTCTACATGTTGCATCTGACATGCTGATTTAATTGCCAACATGGGGCAGAAGCTTCTTTCAGCCTCTCCAGGTCTCTGACCAGCTGAGCCCTTGTTATGGCAAAAGGCATCAACTTCTACAGGTCACTAGCATGACTGGGTTGGAAGCAGGGACCCGGCGGGACCAGTTTTGCTAATGGCGCTGATGGGTTCTAGTTTTCTTTACAGATTCCAGTTTGTCCTCGCTGTCCCCAATTCACTTCCATACTTTTCAGCCCACTACTGACTTTGCTGACCTTCAGCTTTCCTTATTTCTCCACCTTCTCCCACATGCCTAGCCCCCTCTATAATAATTTCACATTGCTCAGGGAGGCTCTGTTTCCCTGATGGAATCCAAACTAATAGAGGTGAGCATAATTACCAAATTGTCATAACATAGAAATTTACACATTATTACATAAAGATACGTAAAGGAGTGAGTAATGGGGGGAATGAGCCGTGCTTTCACAGAAGTGACCCTTTACCTGGGTCCTTTCCATTATTCATAGTACAGAAAGGACAGCGAATGACAGTCAAGGAGGACAAAAAGCATCAATTCCACTGACTTTGTAGTAATTGCTCTGAATAAATCACCACTATTGACTACTACTGGAAGTTTCTATCTCACACTTCGTAATTCTCAAGGTTGCCCCTTTTGCCCCATGTGAACTTCCATCTGATCAGGAAGACCTTGGGATGCACAACATTTTACTCAGAGTTCCACCATCTGATTTTATGTAGAAGTCTCCATAGGAAGCTGCTATTCCTGGCCATGGCAAGGCCAGGATGGAGAATCTTAATGACTTCTTGTTCTTCCTGAGCTGGCTCTTCTGGCTCTGCTTGATTACCCTATTTGCAGTGCATTCCCAGAATTTCAGGCACACCCGTGCACAAATGTGCATGTCTTTAAAAAGCATTTTCTCAAAGAGAACATCAATCATTTCTCAAGCCAAATAAAGAGTTCTGCTGTCATGGAAGAGTTATATACGAAACTGCAATCTCTGAGTTTTAGCCTCCATTATGTCACAATGCAACTCAAGTCATGTTTCCTATCATCAATTTCCACAGCTGCAAAATAGACAATGCTATCCTTAATATTTGTCATTGGTGGTGTTCTTGCTGGTATTGATGGATTAAAAATAAAATGTGTCCTTTTATTCAATGCTGACACTAACACATCCATTAGTGTTAGGACATAAAAATACTTGGCAATCTAATGATCTGGGAATTTATTTTTTTAGTCTGAAATTTTGATTATTTCAAGGTCATTAAAGATAAAAAAAGTATTAGACAACACATCTCAGAGAGTGTCTGGTAGATCATAGTTTCCCCTCATTAGGGATCCAAGGTACATGTTGAATCAATATGTTTCAATGCAAAGTTGGAATGCTATTTAGATGGTGGATGGCTTAGTCCAGGGAATGTGGGGATACTAGTAACCTGTATTGCTCAGCTATTTCTCTCTGCCAGACCAGTTGAGAGAATAATAAAAACCAGAATAACACTTTACTAATAGTGGGGTCTTCATCTAGATCAATAGGTAGGGTAAGAGAGTTGATAAACTGTTTGAGAGCTCCTACTCAAGGTTAAGATCAAGGCAAGAACTTTGTCTCAAAGGTAAACCTTGGAATTCACCTTTCAAGTTACAGTAAAATGCTTTCCTGTCAGCAGTGGAAGAAAAATTAACAGAGAGAGGTAGAAAGCTTGGGATAAAGAATCTATGCCTGTGTAAACTCCAGCACATTCTTCCCCTTTCCATACATAAGCAGAAACCTGAATCCAGCATTTAGTTAGAAAGACATAAAAAAGCCTAGCATTCTATAGTCTGGTCATAAGGAAACCTAATTTCATGGAAACATACATTTATATATTATAACTTTCTTCTACTTTTAAATTATCCCTTATGAAAATAAGACCCACTCAAATGTTAAAGTCTAAAATTCCTAAAGAATGTCCCCTCACTGAAACCAGGAGAAAAAGTAATAGAATTTGTACATTTAACCATGATGTATCAATAAAATCATTCCACAAGTAGCCATGCTTACTCAATTTTCTTTTTCCTTTCTTTTTCTGTTTTTCTTTACCTTTTTAGCCAACTTTGTTTTTAATCTTCAGTTCCCATGTTAGGGTCTTATGTGACCTTGAAGAAGGCTTCTCTCTGGTACATTCTTCTAAATCCTTGAATAGAGGAGGTAGACCAGAGAATTCCCCAAGTCACTCTCTATTCTCAGTCAGCAGATAACCTAGTGATCTAGCTTTCTTTAAAGTACTTAAGGAAAACCTGAAAGAGCATGGTTTTATCCTTCAAGAAATGATTTTGCATTCCATGTTTTAGTCAAAGAAAAAAAAATCTCTGGCGCATGACTGTTCTTTTAACAGACACAAAATCTTGGTGATTTTGCAAAAGCTAAAAATAGAGTCTCTTTGGAGAAAAGAGAGTCACGTTGTTTATAAATAGCAAGGCTCTGGGGTGTGTTGGGTCCAAAAGTGCAGTTTAAAGAGAAGTGCAGAACAAAAGTACATCTGTTTATCTGGTTTGGCAGAGTCTAGCTGCAAAATTTAGAGCTATTGAGTTAGCTAAAGAAAATGGCATGGAGGTAAAGAACTAAGAATTGCCCAATATATTGAGAACAGGAAGATGCATCTTAATTATTCATTGTTTAGAAAAAGAGGCTGAGGCTTAGGGGAATTAGGCGCCTGGCTCACAGTCACAGAAGGGGAGTCCCTGGAAAGGGAAGCTCTCACCAGCTTAACATTCCATTGTCTCCCCCTTCTTACCAGCACTCTAGGACAATACTGGAGCTTTACGCCTACCCAGCCACTGCACCTTACCCAATTATAAACTCCAGTGTGAGATGGAGGAAAAGAGTGACAGAGAGAATGCCTAGCTAGAGAGACCCCATAAGGACCACTTACCTGAAATACTGTATTTAGCAGAGACTTCAAGCGGGGTGCCCTGGAATGAACTTGGGGGGAAATATCGGCCTTGATGTCAGGACACCTACACTATGGTTAGTAAGACAGGATCCTATACAATTAAATGTTATAGATATAAATACAAATATAGATATATAGATATATAGTGCTGAAAAAAAATATATGATATTCATTTCATAAACATCCACCAACCCCAATGGTACTTTACATCTAGGTGGTGATATTTCTTGAGAAATTTATTTTTATTTCTTTTTTTTCTCTTACCTGGATATGTAGGACTTTTAAAATTTGTATGACATGAACCATATAAATTCTCAGGACCAATTTATTCAAACCCAAAATATATGTCTTGTAATGAGTTTCAGAATATAAACACTTGGTTCCATGACTCTTTTTTATTTTTTGGAGAATCGTTTGGTAGTATTTTTAATATTTCTTTTTTAGAACAAATTTAGATTTACTGAAAAATTGTGTAGGAAGTCCAGAGTTTCCATATATACTCTCAAAATATCCCCTCACTTCTCCGATGGTTAATATCTTCCACTAATATGGCAAGTTTGTTATAATTGATAAGAACATTTTGATATATTATTATTTAAAGTTCACAACTTTTGGTCGAGCTTACTTTTGGTGTTATGCATTCTATGAGTTTTGACAATTGTGATCACACATATCCTCTATTACCATATCACACAAAATAATTTTATTGCTTTGAATAAATTCTGTGCTCCATCTATTCAACCTGACCTCTCGCTCAGAGCCCCTGATAATTGCTAATTTACTGGATCTATAACTTTGCCTTTTTCAGTATAGAATATAGTTGGAGAAAAATATGGCATTCATTTCAGACTGGGTTCTTCACTTAGCAATAGCATTGAATGCTCCTCCATGATTATGTGACTTGGCTACTCATTACATTTTATCTCTGAATATTTCATTCCTTGAATATTCCATGTATGTTAATTCATCTATTGACAGCCATCTCGATTACTCCCAGGTTGTGGCAATTACAGCTAAAGTTGCTATATAAATCTGTGTGCAATTTTCTGTGTGCACATTGTTTTCAACTTATTCTCCTAAATGAATAACAAGGACTCATTCATTGCTGGACCCTACGGTAAACATATGTATGGCCGTATGAGAGACCACTGAACCATATTCCAGTGTAGCTGTGCATTTCACATTCCCATCAGCAACAGATGAGGGTTCCTGTATTCCACATCCTATCAGGACTTGGGGTGGTCTATGTTGTGGATTTTGGTCATTCTAAGAGTTCTGTTGTGATATGATATGTCCTTGTTTTAACTTATAATTCCCCAACGGCATAATGTATGAATTGTCTTTTAATATGATCATTTGTCACCTGTGTATGTTCTTTGGTGAAGTATCTGTTGCCTATTTTTTAACCCAAATATTTGTTATCTGATGTTGTGTTTTGAAGAGCATGTTGGATCCTAGTTCCTTAGTGGATAATGTATTTTCATACATCATTTCTCCTTTGTGGTTCATTTTTTATTCTCTCAAAATTTCTTAAAGAATAGGAAGTTTTTTAAAAATCAAATTTAATGCAATTTATCTTATTTTTTCTTTCATGGATCATGCATTTGTTGTCATATATAAAAAATCATTGTCACATTCAAGATTATCTAGATTTTCTCTAATGTTATCTTCCATGAATTTTATAGTTTTGCATTTTATATTTAGATCTGTGGTCCATTTTTAATTAATTTTTGTGAAAGAAGATTTTTTTTGCAGATCATCTTTTTCTCTATTGAGTTGTCTTTTTTCTTTTGTTAAAGACCAGCTTACTCTAATGCATGAGTCTATTTCGAGTTTGCTTTAATGTCCTGTTGGATCTATTTGTCTCTTCTTTTGTCAATACCCACTGACTTGATTACTATAGATTTATAGCAAGTCTTTAAGTCAGTCCTCTGACTTTGCTTTTCTGCTTCAATATTGTTTATTTTAGCGCTTTTGACTGTGTTTATAAAGCATTGAATTAGTTTGTAAATATCCACAAAATAACTTTAATGATTTTTATCATAAACTTGGATTAAAGTGACATCATTACAGTATTGAATCTTCCTATCTATGCACATGGGATATCTTTTTTATCTATTTAGACTTTTCTTACATAATTTTCTTTTGCTTAAAGGTAAATGTTAAATCAATAAACTGAATTTTATTTTTTCGGTAAATATACATCTATAAATGATGTTGCTGAAATTATTAAAATTGGATGGAAATGTGCAATCAGATGGTGAGGGCTAGTAGGGCAGGTACACATAAAACTGCAGCAGGTGAAAATCAGACATGATTAGTCCTGGAACAGGATGATGGAAAGACAATAGGTCTTTCAGATAATGGATGAGAATTTCATTAACTAGAGAAACACTGGAGGACCCTTCCAAGATAGGTGTGTTTGTGTTTGTGTGTTTGTGTTTGTGTGTGTGCATAAGGTAGGAGGTATTCAAATATATTCTGTAGCCTGGAGGTATGGTAGTTTCGGATGACAGTTGTACTACTTTTGCTGAAAGGTTTTGGATGATTCACAGATGGAACATTTCCAATCATGAAAAGGTAAGCTGTGTGGGAAGAGGTAAGAAAATGTCTGCTCTATTTAAAAATGGTAATGAGGTAACAAGCCTCCTTTGCTTCTGCACAGGAGGGCAATGATTTGTAAGGTAACAAGTATGAGACAATATCCTGATGATTTTATAGACCAAAGATTGATTCCAGGCCCTTTGTCCATTACTGTCCTTTCACAAATATCTCCAAAGGGTCCATCCTCAGAGATGTCACCCATGTATTCATTTATCCAGTAACTCTTGGTGCAGGTCATTTTGCTCCCTGGGCAATACTCTAGATGCTAGGGATACAGGTGTGAGGAAGTCAGGGGAAATTCTTACCCTTAAGCAATGTAGGCCCTATCCATTGTCACCCATCTGCTTCAGAAGACCTGACTCCACAATGTCAACCTTTTCATATACTTTTTTTCCTCCCATTGGTTTCAATGAGCAATTCAGCATTTCTTCTTTTGTTCATTGACTTAACATTTCTTTAAAACAACTTCCATCCCTCTCCACTCTTTAACCACTCAGCTTTATTCTATTTCCTCCTTCTATTCCAGAACATTTGAAACACCATTTTCCATTCGTAGCACCATAAAACCCTAACTATAGAGGATTCTGTCTTGTGGCCAGTGTGGAGTAGACATGAGTTAGTGTGATGCCAATGTAAGAAATGTATCCATCTGTGTTTCTTGTGCTGGTGTTGAAGTTAGAAGCACTTCCTTCTCAGAAGGGGATGAGAGGACGTGTCATGTGAGAGATGGGGTCTTGTTGTGGACTGATCATATGGGGAAAGAAGACTGCTTGGATTGTACCTCAGGGAGCTGCTTGCACTGAGGCTGGTTCTGGAATAAGTTCTCCACACCCTGAACATTCCAGAGAGGGAGGAATTAGGTCAATTGGAGGGCATGTTCTTGGAGGGGAAGGTAGCACCTCAGTCTCTCTTCAGCTTCTTGTTTTCCAATATGATCTCTTGCTTCTGCATGGATTCCCATCATGGTGTGATCTGACATGATATGACACAACCATGAATGATTCTCCAGAGTCCAAATTGATAAGATTGCTCCATTTAGTAATTTCAGTCTCCAAAATTAAGTCTTAAATAAACCTCTTCCATTTAAAAGGTATCCTGTCTCAGGTATTTCATTGCAACAATTATAAATGGAAGGCAAGCATAAAGATATAAGTGTGGCTCTCTCTCACTGAGATTCGGAAACAAAATAATTTTCCCAGAGCCTCATGGTCCCTTAAGGGCAGATCTGGGATTCAAATTCGGATCTTTCTGTAATGGTTTTCAAGCTTTTGGTCTCCCTTTCACTGCACACTGTCTCCAGAATGTTATGTTGGACCTCCATAACAGAGGGCTATTGAAATGTGTAAAATGCCACATTTTAACAGGGTCTGTAGCTGCCTTGCCAGTTTCTCCTTCTCACTAGTCATCTCCTGCTGCATGTCTCCAGGACTGTCTTCCTAGGGGATTTTCTCAGTCTTTGCTACGGGCTAGAAATATCCCAGGATGTATTCTGGGAGTGCCTTCCACTATTGCTCTGGGAAGCAAAATTCTCAGGAAGGATCAACACACCATGCCTTCTGCACTGTGTCCCAGAGTTCCCCCCTGGGTTGAGCTCTAGTTGTGCAGGATGGTAACCTCCATGGAAACAACCTATCACTGGCTTCCTTCCCTGATAGTCTAAATTCCCCGCTCCTCCCAAGATGATCTCCCAACCTCCCAAATCCATTGACCGAAATCCTCATCTCAGGATCCATTTCTTTGAGTCCGGTGTAAAACTCACCTTTCATTTTGGAAATAATGAACTCAGGAGAAGGAAGAAGGGATAAGAAGTTGTCAAAGATCTCTGAAACTGTACAAGTCTCTGTCTCTGGGTGAGTTTCTTGGCCTATCTGTGCCGTCCTTGCTCACCACTGTTCCTCATGGTTAGTATACTTTTGACAATATTAGAACTTGCTTCATGGGTATCAAAGAAACAAACAAAAAACAGTCCTGTCTTTCACCACATGGTCTCTTCACAGAGTGGCCCACCTTTCCCATGACACCTCCTCTCATCTCCTTTTGAGAAGGAAGTGTTTCTAGTTTCTAATCTTCAACACCAGTGCGTGCGCATGAGCACACACACACACACACACACACACACACATACACAAACAGTGCTCAGATTGAGAATTAGAGAGTTAAAAGACAATTGTGCCCCCAGAAGCTTCCAGGATGTGCTCCTGAGTCACAGTGGACTGAGAGAAGAGATGGACCATGGGAGAATGAGCCTGCAAACATTGGCCAGGGAGGCAGGACTGTCCATCGCTCTCTCACTGAGCTCGGGTTCAAAGCACAGAGATTTATGAATGTGGTCTACAATCTGCCTTTTCATTTGATGACATATGAAAAGCTACTACCTTCTAGGGCATGGACTGCATGTTTTATTAGCCATAGTTGCACACTTCCAACAGTTATTCTATTTGGGAGTCTCTTCATATGAATATTTATCTGAGGGTGGAAGGGAGCCTATTAGTTACGGTCAATAACCTACCATCTTATCCTGATAATGAGTAACATAAAGTTCAGGTCGGCAGTGGATCTGAGAAATCTGCCCATAAATAACGAACACCCTGTGTCAGGGCATGGGTAAAATGCAGGGACTTGGCACTTGAGCAGTAGAAGAGCAACAACTTACAAGCAGGGCCCTCAAGCTAGTCATCCCACTGGAGGAGGCTGGTGATGGTTAGGACTCACCCCCATGGCAGCATGTAGGAGTAATGATTCAATCACTCAAGGGTAAGGGGGATATGTATAGGCTGTCACACACCAGCAGTGGAGGGAGCTGACCTGAGTGGGGTGGAACAGAGGACTCCAACTTTCATGGTCTCCGAAACCGACTCATCACAGATTCTGAATGGCAGTACAGGGAAAGCTGCGAGCACAGGCACCACACCCTCTTGGAAGAGGTGCTGATCCTGCCTCCATGAACCCACAGACTGTCAGTAACCTCTCTGCATCCGAATCTCCCAGGCTGTGAAATGGGAATGTACTACGTGACAGAACTATTGTATGAACTAAAATGAAGCTTTTACACATCAAACACATGGAACATGGTAGACAATGGATGACAGTCCCTTTACCATTGCACACAGTACCCATTCTAGCGGAGTTGAATAAAATCCTTCTTCAATGAGCTGATTAAAATATTCAATTTTTTGGCTTATGCACAGAAAATCCTCTGTAGATGCCTAAAAAATACTGAAATGTGAAAGCAGTCATTGTTGTGCTGGGCATTTATGAATGCAAACTGTTAGCTTTGTCTGACAAAATGCTCTGCTCCCCTAGTGCTTCTTATTGTAGACGGGATTATTCTGTCACGGAAGCAGAAGGCTCAGTTTGGGGAAATCATTCGAAAAAAGTGAATAATTTGGCAAATAGCATTTTAGTAATTGCGGGAACAGAGACTCAAGTGTGTCTGTAGAACCAAGGACCTTGTGAAAAGGAAGTTTCACAAGGAACAAACTGCAACTTATGATGGATCAATGGAGACACTCGGCAAAGACACAATGCCCAGGGCCAGCAGAGCCTTTCTGGGAGAGACATGTCATCTCTGCAGACTCAGTCCAGAACACTGTGTCACCTTCCGGACAGGAAGGCATCTACAACATCCATTTTTCCCTGGATACTTCTTTGAGTTAGCTGGTGAAATCCCTCATTTTATTGGCTAATTTCAATAAGAATACATTCAGACCAGCTCCGGAGAGCTTCTACATTCATTGCATTTTGGGGAAAATGATGAGAAGTCAATCTTTTTATATTTACTGCTGCAAAAATGAAGCATGCAGGAAAAGTACTTTTTTCTAGCAGAAAATAATTTTATGAACACAACTCTCACCCTAAATTATACTGAAGGAATAAGAATCTATAATTAGTTTTCTAATGCAATTGTGCTTCCTAAGACTATAGGTCCCTCTCTCAAAAAAATGTAATTATGAAAATAATTGTGTTGAAAAATGGAATTCCTTCTTGCAAGTAAAGGTGGATCTTCTTTCATTGAATACCAATTACTTGATTTTTTGCTTTCACTAGAAAAAGACAAAAAAGAAGAAAGAAAGGAAGAACCGACAAAAGTAAGGAAGGGAAAGGAGAGGAAGAAGAAAAGGAAAAAAAATGAAAAAGAAAAAGCTGCTTTAGTATTACGCCTGTTTCTTTTAGGAAGGCTTCCAATTGAAGTTCACTGAGAGTTTAATTGAAGTTATTAAATGACTGCTTTTGGCAAAAAGAGACTGAGCAGTCATTTTTGAGATGGGTACATAGGCATATTTTCTCTGTCTTTAAGTTATTAGCTTTATCATCTTTGTTCCTAGTCTCCTTTAAAAGGAGTCTATAGATGTTACATTAAAAACAGGGGTAGCTGTGTTTTTTGATTGATTTGTTTAATGAAAGCTACATGGAGGACATTAACTGGTGTGTGTGTGTGTGCGCACGCACGCGTGTGTGTATGTGTGTGTGTGTAGGCTACATGGGAAGTAGTAAATTTTGCATTCTTCAAACTGAAGCAAAGGTACAATCTTTATTCTGATGTAGTTTACCAGACAGTGAAGTCCCTTTTCCCTTCCTACAAATCATTTTTTGAGATTAAAAAAAAAAATGTGAACTTCAATTCTTGCACAACCAAAGCTTCTACTCTCCTCAGACTGAGCCATCATCCACAGTTACACAAATCTTGAGCCTCTATTTGTGCATGAACAATTCAACGCACTTTAAAAGAAATGTCATGAATGAATGAGGATCCAAAACATACTTGTGCTGGTTAATAGGAAAGATGGGAGGGGCGTGGCAGTGTAGCTCAGAGGGAGAGCACTTGCCTAACCTGTGTGAGATGCTGAGTTTGGTCCCCAGCTCTGAAAAAATAAAATGGGAAAGAGACTCCTGAAAGATGGGATGGGCTTGTGGGATTCATCTGCTCAACCAGTCTGGACTCCAGTGACCAATCAGGGGTCAAGGGCCAGAGCACGGAGCCGCTGCGTGCAAGGCAGTGATCTCATACTCAACGCCCCTTAGTGAGTGATGAGAAAGAGCATGTGACAAAAATGAGCTCTTGTGTATTTCCCTGCCCCATCCTCCACCTCCCACCAGGTCTCAGGCCTGGAAATTCTGTTTTAAAGGAACTTGAGATTATGAGTTCACTGTGGGCATATCTGAAGGAAAGCAATCTAGTCCCAGGACTGAAAGTTAGGTATTGCATTTTATTTGAGAAATCACAGTTTTTGTTCTTTGTTTTGTTGTTTCTGTCAGACTGTTTGTGACAAAAGAAAAGCACTTGTACATGTGAACTTGGAGTCAAAACTTAAGATACAGCCTCTCTAATTCTTTCATCTTTTTCTTCTCTTTCATTCCAACTATAGGTAACTCAGATAATTTCAAACCCTGTTTTTCCATTGCCTCTCAAGATTATAAATGCTCACTTACAGGACCTTATAATGCTTCTTCACATACATTACCCAGATTCATTTTTATGCTAGCATTTTGAGGTATTAACACCATGTTTTATGCATTAAATATGTGAGGTTCCAACAGGTTTTCTTAGTCACTAATTGGTAGAGTTGAATTTGAACCAGTATCTTTGATTTTAAATCAATGTAACTTCTCAGACACTGAATTCTTATGATTAAATGGGCATAATATTGGGGAAATATATCATATATAGATTTTGTGGCATTTAGAAGATATATAGCACTTTTTTTTTCTTTTTTTGCTTTGTTCTGTTTTGTAGCAACATAATATGAGGTTCTAGGTAATGAAGAGCTACTTACACTAGATTCTGAAATACTCAAGAAGATCTCAAGAATATAATTCTTATTTCGAGGTTAGGACTTTGACTTAATCATTAGAGAATTAGAGAAGACACTAACCCCAACCCTGAGGCAGTGCCACTTCAGGGAAACTGGTGAGATTGTAGAGTCTTTAGCAATATGCCTGATTTCCATCTGAATTCAAATTGGGATATTCAGTGAAGGCTGGAATGGAGGGGTGGGGACGTTTGAGGAGACACAGGGAACATATGGTTTCTGGATAATAAGAGAGAGATTTTCTATCATTGTTAAACTCTGAAAGCCATATTTTTCTACCCAAAGTCAGAGATGTTTGTGACATCCCAGGAGACATTTTTGAAGAATGTGATCTGAGAAATTTTTTAGATTGTTTACAGTGAAGTGGTGTCACACCCTAATTATTTCCAGAATATAAAAAGTAGCAAATAAAAGTAGCAAATTGTACTTGTAAGAGATTACAAAATTGATCATCAAAAAAATCTTCCAGTGTTTTAATGTATTGTACTGATGGTACGATCATCTCCACCTAGGGAGACAAAGAATTTTTCCACATCCTATGAAACTGTGTTGACCACATGATTAGCTTTGGTAATTGGGATGTTAGAAATATGCCTTAAGCAGAAACTTCAAGAGCACTTGGGTGTTGGGGTTGCCCTCTGCAGTCCTTGGAACCCTAAGATTATGATAGGAAAAGAGCCCAAGCTAGCCTGCTGGAGCTGGGAAGTTATGTGGAGGAGAGTCATGCATCCCAGCTGACAGCCGGCTGGCCAGACACACAGTGAGATCATCTTAGGTACCCAGTCCCAGCTTGTCTCCCACCTCACCACGGATGTACAAGGATCCAGCAGGGATCAGACCAGAAACCTCCACCCATCCCACAGTGTTGGGATAATTAAATAGCTTTTTGTTTAATGTCTTGGAATTCAGGGATAGTTGTAATGCAGTGAATCAACACAAAACTGAGAGTGTAACCAGTCAAGGTTGATTCTTTTAAAAAGATCTCAGAGAAAGTTCAGGTAAAATGATGGAAATAGTGGTGTGTTTGACTGTAAGACTAGACAGCAACTGGGTCCAGTAGGCCTGCTTTTTGTATTAGACAAAGCCAACACAAAGTAATGATTCTGTTTAGAGGAAATATGAAAATGATTTATTCTTAGTTGAATGTGAGTGAGCATGGATGGGAACGCATATGCAAGCTACCCTGAATGACACGTGGAAGAGGTTATACGAAAGTGTAACCATAGAACAAAAAAGGCCATCCATCGGTACGCATACCAGATACCTTAGTGAGACCCAGAGATAGGCAGGTTACAAAAGAGTGGCCAAGTATTTCCTACAAGTGGATGGTGTAGCATTCTTAACTTTAGGGTTGGCAGAGGTCAGCTAAGCTTAGTGGTATATTCTACAAGGTTTGCCTAACAGTCACAAAGAGATTAGATCAGATAAAGAAGTACCACGTGAATGGCTATTAAAGGACTAATTTTGCTTTAGACCCACAATGTTCCCATCTCTCCACAGTCAGGATGCTATCAGATGAGGTCAAGCATTCTGCAGAATCTTTAGTACAGATACAGCTTCTGCAGAGAACTTCTGCTCCACACAAATACTATACAATTCATTAGACATTTAGCTGAACATGCCTCTCAAGTGCAGACTCTGCCTCTTCAGATAGATAGCCTCTCCAAGCTCTCTGAGCCCCAACTTCTTCATTGATTGAATGAATGGAATAGAAAGTTGCATTTTCATATAAGGTCAATTGCTTAGTATACCACATGGTATATTGTGAATACTCAATAAAATGGCAAGCATTTTAGTTTTGGGGGTCATAATGACGCCCTCTAGGATAAAACCTGCTTCCAAACCCAGAATGTTCTTACATGAGCTGCTTGTGTTCAAGGTCTCTGAAGATGAAATGCATATTGTGCATTTGATTCATCTTCTCCAATAGATTAAAGATATGAGAAGGAACATCATGGAGTAGGAACTGGGGAAGGGGAAGAAACAAAAGAAGGAAGAAGACAAATGACTTATTGAGGAGGCATATCGTGTGGACAGCAGCCATTTGTTGAAGCAATGTTTGTTTCATTGTATTTGGAATTTCCTGAGTAGGTGTATAGAGCTAGAAACAAAGGCACTGAAATTTGATTAGCTTAATGTTGATTCAGTTATTTTCAAAATGCTTTCTTATTGTTTATAGAAATTATTCCATTAAGTTCCACATTTGAGGACAAATTTAATGTAATGAGATAATATTTATCAGTTAAAGATATGAGCTAAATTCTTGGTTGAATAGAGCCTAAAATGTATGTTAATAATCCATTAACTGAATAAACAAGGAAATAAGCTATTTCTTGTTGTACATATATTTGAAGGTTAAAAAGTGACATGGGACTTTGGATTCTAATGAAGTTATAGTTTAGATTTCTTTTTAAGAAAATAAAATCAAACATTTTCTTGCTACAAAACATGAAAATTATGGAAAAAATTTTAACAATCTGGTAAAATTAACAATCAATATTGAAAGAAAATAATGGAAATCCTCAAGGCTCAAAGTAAAATTGGATCTTGACTCTTAATTGACTGCCAATGAAACTGGTAGCTCACTATATGTGTATATCTACCCTTGTAAGTTTAGCTTCCTTTGCAACAGAATCTGAGGGCATGAAAGGCAAGATCCTGGGCCTGTGAGAGGTAAACATTTGGAACCGACAGGCTGCAGAAATCCAGGATCTTATAAGGCTACATCCTCGCTGAGTGTACAGATAACAAAATCTAACCTAAATGCCAGTACAATTTGCCCATGATATTGAGTGGAACCAAAGGCAGAGCTTTTTCCCAGTTCTCCTACAGAAAGAATTTTCACCTCATAGTAAAGAAAAACATTTCAGCTTTGTCAGTAAGACCTTATGAGTAAGGACTTAAGAACATGAAACAATAAGGGAAAGACTGATAAATTCAATTACATAAAATATAACAACTTACTTTCCTTTGCCAAAATAAACCATTAATAAAAATAGTAGGAAGAAAACAGGCTTGGAACAGTTATTTATCACACATAAAACCTTAATAAAGGATTCCTAAAATTAGTAAGACAAAGAAAACAAATTACCTAATAGAAAAATGGCCAAAAGACATGAACAGCAATTTTTCTGCAAAATAAAAATGCATAAGACAAAAGAGGGGGGGGGAAACAGAAAAAAGCAAAGGGGATGAATTTCATTAGTAATATGGGAAAAACAAGCTAAAAACACAGGGAGATACCATTTTTCACCCCGTACCTTAGCCAAAGTATTGAAAGTTTGACAATTCCATGGTTTGTCAGGGATGGGGAAAAGGAAACCTCCGAACTCCAGTGACAGATGTGGAAATTTGCACAATGACTTTGGAGAGCAATTTATCATTATCTATGAAAGTTTAAGATGTGTTGTATTTGGATGTGAGGTGTCCCCCAAAAGCTTATGTGTGAGACATTGTGGAGTTTAGAGGAGAAATGATTGGGTTGTGAGAGCCTTAACTCCATCAGTGAACTAATCCCCTAATGGGAGTGACTGAGTGGTAACTAAAGGTGGGTAGAACGTGGCTGGAAGAGGTGGATTATTGGGGGCGTGCCTTTAGGGAACATATTTTGTATCTGACAAGTGGAGACTCTTTCTCTGCTCCCTGACCATTAAGTGAGCCACTTCCCTCCACCACAGTCCTCTGCCATGATGTTCTGCCTCATCTTAAGCCCTGAGGAATGGAGCCTGCTATCTATGAACTGAGACCTCTGAAACTCTGAGCCTTCAAATAAACTTTTCCTCCCCTAAATTTTTCTTTGGTCAGTTCTTCTAGTTGCATCATCAAAAAAGCTGACAAAAAAGATGCAAAACCTTGATGCACCCATACTTTGTTCTAGGTAGACCTTGCTTGGTGTGTCGGAAGAGAGGTGTCTAGGTATGCCCCATTTATATTGTCCATAATATTGAACTGGAATATGCATCAGTATGAAATTGTGCAAAAAACTGTGGGATAGACACAGAATGGATATAATGATAAAAAAGTAATTAAATAAATGTGCATGCATTATCATGAGTTAATCTCCCACACAAAATGTGAAGTTGAAGGGAAGCAAGCTAAGAATAAACTCAGAATGATATTTAGATAAAGCTCAAAACCCTAAATGTACCCCTAAATGATGTGTTCTTTTAAGCGTGATAGAGGATTAGGGTTCACACTGAATATAAGGCTCTGTCCTGGTGGGAAGAAAGAAATTAGATGAGAACAAGGAACGTAAGGCATTTCAATCTCTTGGTGATGCTTCATTTCTTTACTGGCAATGACACCTGCAGATGTTTTTATTATACCATCCTTCATAAAGGTGTTCCATTTATGAAATATTATAATCAGTTTTCCAACAGTGCACTCAAAAGGCACATACCAGTTATACTAAATGCATGTGAGTCATTTGCAGGCAGAGACAAAGAAAAGTTACTCTACGTCACTTAAATGTAAATATTTGATCCTTGTGGCAGTCTCTCCACTTAGACATGCTCAGTAGGCAGTTTCAACTACTTAGGTGCCATTCCTGCCATCAATATTACTTTGAATTCCAAATCTATATTCCTGCTGAGTGCCCTTCTGGAATTCCAGCCTCATGGCTCTGGCTGCTAATGCATCATCTCCTCTTGGATTTCAAACACACATCTCAATTTTAACTTTCCCAGACAAGAACACAATATCATTTCTCCTTCCAAAGAGGAAAGACTTGGCAATTAATTCTCTGCATTTTGTGGGAGAAGCCACCCTCCAGTCAGGGTTGCATCAATATCTGGGAATAATATCTTTTATATTCTCATTCTCTCTCTATGCTCTCACCTTACCTGATCCATCAGTAATCCTGCTAAATTCTAGCTCTGAACATATTTCACAACTATCCACTTCCTTCAGTCTCCACTTTCATCTACCCACGAAGTCACCATGGTCTCTTCCCTGGACCAGTGCAGTAGCCTGCCTCTGGACTACTCTCACTGCTTCCAAAATTGTCCTCCCCTGGGCCATCCCAAAGGATGATTTTAATGGTCCATGATGTGTCAATTATCAATGAAAATTGCCCAACAGAATCCTGTCCACGTAGACTAATACCCAAATCCTGGCTTACAAGGCTCTGCATCCAGCCTCCGCCCAGTTCTCCTGCAGAGCCTTCCTCCACGACTACCTTCCAGCTCACTGGCCTTCTGTCTGTTCTGGGCAATGAAAGCATACTTCTCTATCAATACATCACTACCAGGCCTTCTTGCCACCTAGGGTCCATCTGAGTCCCTTGCTGTCACACCCTCTGGAGTGTTAGTGTCACTTCTCAGGAGGTCTGCCCTGAGCAACTGGCTAGCTAATGTAGCCACCCCAGCATTCTCTGCAGAATGTCTCCATTCAGTTTTCTCCATAGCACTCACTCTCTGACATACGTTCCTGCCTGACTCTCCTCTGAGAACTTTATCTATTTATTTAGTATTCAGCACAGTCCTTCAAGGTAGGTGCTGCTATTATCCCCAACATATAGATGATGAAAACAAGGAACAGAAAGTGTGTTACCTGCTCGAGAGCCTGCGGCTGTCAAGTGCCACAGCCAAGATGGAACTTGGACCCACTGCCTCAAGAATCCACAGGACTTCTCTCTACTCACTCCTGTACCTCTGTGTGTGAGAAAACCCTTGTCTTGTTTTTCTTATTTTTGTTTCTTGATCCTCACCACATAGCCATATTGGGCACACAGTATTTACTCAAAACCTAATTGCTGGATAAATTACAAAGATATATATTTTAAAGAAAATTCATATTTATATTGATTTTATATAATGTATACGACAACAAAATAATAAGTGATTCTGAGCAACTTAGTCTTCTCTGATTCAATATCTTCATCTGTTAAATGTGAATAATGATAGAATCTATGACCAAGGATATTAAGGATTACAGAAATTTTATAGGGCTTATATACATATATTATGTAATTTCTCAATCAATCTTAATAGTAACAGTGAAGAAGGTGAAGATGAAAATGATAATGTCTAAATTTAAATGGTTGGAAACAGTTACTTTTCTTTCTATGTTTCTTTATTTACCAAATTTCCAAATACATGTCTATATCTGTAGTGAAGTCCATCACCTGTCTCACCTGTCTTGGGGAGACACACCCAAGTTGGCTGGATATATCTCATGCAATTGTTCCTTACTGGTTGAATAACTGTCTAGGTTGGATCTATATCCACTCATCAGGGTAGTGCTTTATCCAGCAACTCTTCACCTGGAGCCTGAGGTGTGCCAAGGTCCCTCCTAGCATGTCCCTAGGGGACCAGATGTGAAAGTACAGGGTCACCATCAAGATGCTAACATTGCTCTGGAGGAGAAAGGGTGAGAAGTAAACCAGTGTCCAGAGTGGACTGAGTTCAGGGATCGCACAACACAGGACAGAGAAGAGAGCCACCTTAGTGTGGAGGAGAGACCCGCTCTCTGGTTCTCAATCACCAACAGAAATCTAACAGGTCAACCAGGTGCATCTCTGATGTTCTATGATTCTCCATTTCCTCACAATAACCCTATGATTGCAAAGATTTTTATATCCATTTTATAAGTGGCAGAGAGGTTAAAGGTCTTGTCCAAGATCACAGGACTGGTAAGAAAAGCAGCTCCAAAATCTGTCTAAGACTTGTGAATACTTTGAAGGCAGAAGATGGTGTGTCAGTTATGAGCAAATGTCTTCAGGCAGTATTCAGTTCTCAGTTAGTTGATCAAAATTGTTGGCCTAATAAACATTATTTTCACCATCCCTATAGGAAATAAATGAGATGGTTCACATAACATAAACTTTACAGGGATTTAAATTATGTAGATCATGGCAGTAAGCAATTATTAATTATAGTTATTTTAATAATATATTGATTACAGAACAAGTATTACAATGATTATATTATTGTAGTTTTAGGTTATCTTGGATCAACATGATCAGTTGGGTAAGAATGAGAGCAGGGTGAGAATAAAGACTTTGAGAATCCAGTTTCCATGCATGATCAGGAGCAGAAGACCAACCTCCCTCAAGGGCTTGTGCTCCAGGACTCTGTTAGGAACAGGAGTTGGGGAGGTGTCCTTGTCTGCCACCTTACCATCATGCATGACACTAACCCACTATGTCCCATCTTCCTAGATACAGGACATCTGAAAGCTTAAATTGAGTAATTTGTAGGTGTCCTGAGAAATTTTATAGGCATTTTTATATGTCCTGAACACAAGATGGTGGGATATAGTGGATTAAAAAGACTTACCCAAAAATGAGGTGCAGATTCAGTGGAAGATAAGAGAGGGTTAGGTTCCATTCTAGTCACATAGCGCTTGGTTACCTTAGGTGTGCCACATGTGTTCTGATCTTCATTTGTGTGTGGCGGGGAGTATAAAATAGGATCCTATTATTGTTTATCTCCTCTCTAGTCAGCTTTTCCACAAAGGACCTGATAAGAGCAATGAGAGGAGGAAAAGTTCATGTAGTAGCTCATGGTCTCAGAGTTCTCAGTTCATAGATGGCTGACTCCATTCCTTGGAGCTTGAGGTGAGACAGAACATCATGGTGGAGGGATATGGTGAAGCAAAGCAGGTCAGGACAAGGCCACCAAGAAGTAAAGAGAGCTCTGCTCAACAAGGACAAAATAAAAACCCCAGGGACTGATCTCCTCCAGCCACACTCATCTGTCTTCAGTTACCACTCAGTTAATATCTATGAGGAGATTAATTCACTAATTGGGTTAAGGCTCTCATAAGCCAATTGTTTTTGCTCTAAACCTTCTTGCATTGTCTCACTATGAGGTTTTCAAGGACAATCACATCTAAACCATAACATCCCCCAAAGACAAGCTCTACTAAGAACTTGGTAAAACTCTCACTTACCTTTCAAAAAATACTGTTTGGTTTCTGTGCTGACCTAGAGCATGAATTGTATTTTTAAAATTAGCAAAATCATGTGCATACTTTCTCACATTGCTTAATATTATTTTAGTATTACATATTATATCCTCATAGGAACATACCATAGTTAACATAATTTATTTTTATGTATTTGAATTTATTTTTACTTTCTCATAATTGTGAATTGTGAAATGTATCCTTATTACCATGTTTTGCATGCCTGCAATTTCCTTAGGACAAATTCCCAGGTGGACACCTACATGCTGGGTTGGAAAACACATTCCTCTCTGCCTCCTGAGATACCTGTTGGAAAAACACTTTGCTGAAAGTTTAAACCAATTTAAATTATTGCCAGATATTTGTGAGAGTTCCCTTTTCTCTATTGCTGATCTGAGAATTACGAGTTAAAACTTTTTTTTTATTTTAATTTCCATTTAAAAATTAATCCTAAGTTTAAAGGCTTCCCATCCCAATTGTGATTCTTGTTTCATAAACAGTGATTTCAGGAATCAAGACCCATGTTTTCTGCTGTCGATGGGGCTTTCTACCTG
Organism: Glaucomys volans; assembly: GCA_020662805.1. Lineage (NCBI taxonomy): Eukaryota > Metazoa > Chordata > Mammalia > Rodentia > Sciuridae > Glaucomys > Glaucomys volans. The sequence goes on along the minus strand of JAJEJO010002121.1, from coordinate 114,558 downwards.
GCTGTACCATCAGTCCCCCAAATATTTTCTAGTCCTCCCACCCCCATTCCTGTGCTTTCTCCTACTGTTTTTCTTCCCTGACATACAAGCATTAGTCAGTCAACCCTAACCCTAACCCTGTTGTAACTTTAATTATACCTAGTTTACTCTGATCAATGAGTAAACTAGTACATCCTACTAGTGCTGCCCTAGAAGAGTCCCTCAGCAATGCTCAGAGAGGCACCTTCCAGAGCTTCTCAAAAGGAATTGCAGCTTCAGACTCATCCACAGAGTCTGTCACTTTTCTGTCAGGGTGATTGCTTCAAGCAGAGAGTATGCCAATGTCAGATCCCATCCCTCTCTTTGTGCATGCTTACAAAATCTGCTACTCTAATGCCTCCTTATCACTAGGGTGTGCTCCAAGCCCCGCCTGAAATCTTGGAGAGTAATGAGCCTTATATACTAAATTCCATGTATGTTTTTCCTTGTATGATAAAGAGGAAAGCATTCACCTTTCACTTAAAGCAAGTGTTTTATGACTTCCCTTCAGGACAACTGAATTGTCAGGACCACTATTCTTGCATGATGGGGCCATTATTCAAAAGAATAATGAACGCAAGCATTATGATGCTGAGACAGATGATCTGATAACCGAAATGGCCCCGGGCCTTATAGTCAGGAGGAGTGTGTGCCACGGATACGCTGGACAAAGGGGTGACTCATATCTCAGGCAGGACAGAGGCCAGAGAGTGAGACGCATCATGATGTGCAATTTAAAGTACGAATTGTTCATTTCTGGAATATTCTGTTCAGTAATTTTAGTCTGTGATGGACTTCAGATAACTGAATTCATGGAAAAGGGGAGAGTCCTGAGGTATGTGTCTCTGACGTCACTGGATGTGACCGGGTTTCAATGATACCTGGACAGATGCCATTTTTATGTCACTACTTTTGTGTGTTTATTTTAATGCTGTAGGAATAATGTGTGTGTGGTGAATGGTCCCATGCACACTTCATATTTTATGTTTGAATTTATTTTTAAATATTTATTAAGTAACAAGATCCCAAATTCTCCAAAACGCAAAACCAGTGACTGAAGTTCATGAAGCACCGTCACGTTCTGTTGATTGTATTTTAGCTGCTCTCAGCCATGAACTCTCTAAAAGCTAATGAAACCAAGGCACACAGATTCTGTTGTTGAGCTTTTTATCAAAAGCGTGTATTAAAAACAAGGAATTTTACACGAATAAAAAAATGAAGGAATAAACACATTAACCTCATTTCTCTTTCTTTGTTAAAATGCATATTTATTCTGTACTTAATGTTGATTAGGGAAGAAGTAGAGAAGATAAATCTGTGAAGGGACTGCACCCCTCTAAATTCTTGAAAGCACTGAAGATCCATCTCCTTCATGAAGATCCATCTCCTCCATCCATCCTTTGCGTAAGTGACCACCTGTCTTTCTACATGTTTTTACTTTCACACATGTGGATTGAAATTTGATATTTGGGTGTGACACCAATTTTAAATATTCAAATATGTTTTATTGAATAAATTTGATTTATAATTTTGTGTATTTACACATCATTTTAGAGAGGGTGATATTTGATATCTCAATAAGATATGAACTGAGTTTGAACTTTAGGTCTTTATAACTCTATTAACAGAAAAGAAGGTGTTGCTTATTCATTTGCAATCTCCCCACTACATTTGAGTAATGGAAAATTCCAGGAGCTTGGGTTTGAAACATACTCAAACATGGTAGAGGTGAGCACCTGAATGCTTTGAACCCAGCTAGGACAGAAATTAAATTGAAGTGCATCTGGACCCAGAGATACCCACTATTTTCACAGGCCCTTAAATAGAGATTTCTCTATTGCCCAAAACTTAACTGCAGGCAAAGCTCCAATCCCTGATTTTCTATGTGAGTCAAGATTCTTTGAGCTCTGACAGACTGAAGCACAGATTAAATTGAGTTAAGCCCCATAGGAGATTTTTGTCTCATCTAATTGAAAAACCTCATGGTACCTTTGACTCAGGGGTGGCTGGATCCAGATGACCAAATCATGCTGTTGGGAATTAGTCTCTTCTAATTTTCTCTGTAGACTTAGGCCTTATAAAAGAATTCTCTTCATTTTGCTCTCTTGTAGTCCTTTTTATATATGTTGAGTCTGGCTACTTTCAACTTTTATTATTGTTAACGTGGATAATCACTTTGGAAGGAGAATATTACAGTAGTTGCAGGTACTGAGATGGGACAGGGACCTCTGAGTGGATGGAATTGACTCTTAGTTTTGTGAGTAGACCATTCATGGAAAATTTATTGAGTCATTACTTAATTGGAAACACACTTACTGGGTATCTGATACATCCCAGGCATCCAGTTACAAAGTCACGTACTAGCACACTGTTCTTGTAGTCAAGTCTGTTTGTGAGGTGCGGACATGTATGTGAAGACCACACACTCAATAAAGCAGGAAGAACTATGGTGGGGACTTGCAAAATCCTACAGAGGTACAAAGGCAGGCATCAGAACCTGTCTCAGGAGGCCAGGAGTCACCTGGACAATGGGACTCCAGAACTGGACCCATCTTGATTGACATGGCATGCTGTCTGCTCCTACTGCAGCAACTCTTGGCTTCCTCAGGGTCTGGCGGGTCTCCATGTAAGAGGTCTGATAGTCTTCCTATTAGGAGGCTGTGTGGATTGGCCTGGAAGGAAAGTTTCTCTTCTACCCAGGGAAAACAGTATTTGGAACTTACATTTCTTTTTCCCAAAACATTTCTCTTATGTATGTGAATTTGTTTTATATTTTATTCATTATTTATTTTCTATTAATGAATCGTTTGATTATTTCCCTTGGTGAGCAGAATTTTCCAGCAGTTGAAGATCTGAATAATGCAGAGATAACTAATTATGTTATTTTTTTTTCAGCCTGCACATTTCAGATGCAGAGAGACTCTTACTAAGGGAAAATAAAACCCAAATATTCCAATCTGCCATTGTCTAGAAAATGTGATAAAGAATTCCTTAGATTAGTTTGAAAATTAATGACTAATCTGGTAAAAAATATTAAAATGCAAAGCACGATGTCTCCATTAAAGCAACAACACAATGGGGCAAATCAGTGGAACTCCATCCTGGACACTCCATAGTTTAGTGGTGATTTTAGAAGTGAAGGCCTCAGTTTCTCTGCTCCATCTCTTAATTTTTTGTTTGTTTTTATTTTTGGTACCAGAGATTGAACTCAGGGGCACTCAACCACTAAGCCATAGCCCAAGCCCTATCTTGTATTTATTTCATTTAGAGGCAGAGTCTCACTGAGTTGCTTAGCACCTTGCTTTTGCTGAGGTTGAATTTCAACTCACTATCCTCCTGCCTCAGCCTACCCAGTTGCTGGGATTACAGACCTGGGTCACCATGCCTGGCTCCATCTCTTCATTATTAAATGATGGTTCTTTTGGAGCTGACCATCAAAAGATCAATGAATTCATGAACTAAATTTCAAAATTAAAACCAAGTCATATTTCATGATAATAAATAATGTCTGTGACTTTTTAAAAATCTCTGTTCCCAAAGCACATCATCCAATCAACCAAGGAACTTGAACTTTAAAACCCACACTGAAAATTGATTTATGTAACATTGCAACAAAATAAAAATAAGGACTGAAAGAAAAAAAAATAAAACAATAATACCAATTCTTGGAATACAATATTTTATATTTAAATGAATGATTTTACATTTGGTAAGTTTTCTATTTAGACAATTTATGAACATTGGGGGCTGATGCCCAGAGTACTCACACTGATACCAGCCAGTGTCAGAGTACTCACACTGATACCAGCCAGTGTCATCTGATGAAGCATACCATACAACTCCAGAGGTGACACATTTTGAATATCTCCTCTGTATTTATCCTTTGAGATATTTATATAACCTCCTTGTTGACCTTCACAATTGGGGAAAAGCGTTGGCCTTTATCTGTCAATTATTATGGTGAGCCCTGCTTTGCAATTGGATGGCCTGGACTTACGTTCCTGATGTCCACCGCTTAGCAGGAGCAACTCCTGTCTTCTTCGTGGTATTCCTTCCTTGTTGCCCACGTTTGAAATAAATGGTTGTGTAGTTTTTCTTGTGTGAACAGAGCATAAGTTTAGGATGTCTACTTTATAACCAGACTTCTAGAGAGAGCCTCATTCCTTAGATGAACTGTGTTGAAACTGGGAAGGTGACCCACAGATGTGGATTAAGAACAGCTAGTGTCAGGCTCTGTGGTGAAGATGAGAGGAATAGGAATACCCAGGTAATGCCAACTGTAGGCACAATGCTGACACCTGGGAAAATCAGAAAAAAAGTTATATTTCCATAAGACCAAAGAGTTAGCATAAGCAATACAGTAGAGATCCCTACTGGGTAAACCAAAGACAGGAAGGGTGCCTGTAGGAAAGTGTAAAAACAGGAAGACAGCTGCTTAGAATAAGGCTGACTAGACAGCAGTTCTCCAACCCGGATGGGCACAGTCTCCTGGGGAGGCTTTCTGTGTATAGATTCTCAGGCTGCACCTCAGTATGCAGAATCAGGGTCACCAGGGATGGAACGCCATGATTTATATGCTGCAGATTCTTTTGTTATCACCCCACTTGCTCATACTGGCTGCATACATGACAAACAAAGTTAAGGTCCACAGAACAACAGAAAGAGGTGTTTAAATTAGAAGAATACCATAGTCAGACTTGAAGAACTTGAATATGTTACCTTTATTCACACAGATGGTGAAAACATTGATTGGAGAGTGTGATGTATGGAAGTCTCTAACTTAAGGGTCTGGATGAACATGTGCAACATACAAAAATCATCGAAAAAAAATAATTTCTTATCTGTTAAAACACATTAGGAAGCTCTTCTAGTTATTAAGAAAATTAAATAAAATCCTGCAAGACAAATGGTCCTTCTGAATGCTGCATTTGTGTATGCATGATTATTTAGAAAGCAGTACTTACAAAGAGAATTCTCACAAATTATATGATCATTTTCAAAACACTTTCTTGAGATCCTAAGATGCTGAGATAGCTCTTTGGTAGCCCTTCTAACTCTTCCCTCTGTAAGCATGTTTATGATAAAGTCATGACACAGCTTAAATATTTTATGGGTCACAGACAAATCTATTAAGTAGCAAAGGATTAGCACACACACCAATCTTCCAATCCTCTGACCACATTCTCATTATTGAGTCTAAGATTGTGTCTATTTCACACAAAATCATGGATCTAAGGATGTATTGGAGCTTCTATTGGGAATTGTCACACCACTATAACACAGTGTGGTGCTGATTAGAAAGCTCTTCACAGTAAGTGTGAGGGGGTGGAGAAGAGAAGTCCACTGGATTAGACCAAGGGGAATGAAGGGAAGGGAGGGGAGATGGGAATGGGGAAGACATGGGAATGCATGGGATGTAACTTCCCTATGCTCAAATATGATGCACTATACAACCATCATGACTCCACATCATGTAGAATCACAGGAATGGGAGGTTAGACTCCATGCATGTATCACATGTCAAAATACATCCTACTGTCATAGAACTAAAAGAACAAGTAATTTTGTCAAAGAAAGAAACTCTGCGGAGGATGCTCTCCACTGGAGCTGTGGTGACTGACCCCCTGAAAGGCTGGCCTGTCCCTAGGGGATGACTCAGAGTTCTGGGGAAGTGAGGGTTGCCCTGTGTGATCACAGCCCATCTGATGGGGGTTACATTTGAGGTTTCTCACAGGCAGGTTTTATTTGACGAGTCCATGTTTCCTGTGAGGCTATTGGAGAGAGAAGGTAAAAAAATAATGTAAATTGTTGCAATTATTGAATTAGGTTATGGATTTGGCTCTATCCAGTTAGGCTTTTCTCTGATATGCAGATGCTAATTCACAATAAGCTGGGGGAGGGATAGGGAAGAATAGAGTTAGTTTATATTAGGTAGAAGGGAGGGGGAGGGACATGGGGGAGGGAATGAGAGTAGGGTGAAACAGACATGCTGGTATGACTGCATGACCCATGTGCTCCTGTAATATGTATAATCAGAAAAATGAGAGATTACACTCCATTTATGCATGATCTATCAAAAAGTATAAATGCATTCTACTATCATGCACAACTAATTAAAATAAAAAAAATTTTAAAAATTTCAAAAAGTTATAAGTGGGTGTTATTTTGAGTTTTATTTTCTTCTCTCTCACTGGCAATTTGTCCTCTGGACCATTGGATAACCTCTGAGTGACTCGGTGTTCTTATCTGTTAAATGGAAATCATTGTACCCACTTCAAGGCATCATTGCCACGATGATAGGAAATGCTACATGGGTTAGATTCCAATCCACAAAGTTATAAAGCTTCAGTAGGAAACATGAGACCCTTGCTAACTCAGCTGAACGGATCAGTGACACTGATCTAGGACAGTTAAGGATTTTTATCTTCCTTTCCCTGGCTTTGATTTCCTTAATTCTTCTTGATGTTCATTGATTATGCTATATAATGTAATGCACACAGAAAAAAATCATAAAATAATTATACAGTGTGATCAATGATTATAAGTAAACTCCCACGTAACCACGTCACTCTTCCTCTGTAGAGCAGAGCCAGCACCCTGAGCTCACACTTTGCTTCCCATCATCTCCTCTCCTCCCAGATGTGATCACTCTCCTGATGTACACAGTAAACCTGCTGCCATTTCTGTAGTTTTACCACTTCGTTGCATTATGAAAAAGTCTAATTTCCCTTTTTGTTTTTCTGATTTTACTTGGTGAAATACTATCACATGTATTCTCTTTTCCCATGTCTTTACTTCTTAGAGTTACACTTGGGAGTTTTATGCTTTCCTTCACTCTGCACCCTTTCATTAAGTAAATTTATCCTGGCTATAGATGATCCCCGCCCTTCATAGATGCTTGCTTTGTTTCTTTTTTTTTTGGTAATGAGAATTGAACCCAGGGGCACTCCACCACTGAGCCACATCCACAGCCCTTTTTGTATTTTATTTAGAGACAGAGTCTCACTGAGTTTCTTAGGGCCTCGCTAAGTTACTGAGGCTGGCTTTGAACTCGCAATCCTCCTGTCTCAGCCTCCCAAGTGCTGGGATTACAGGCGTGCACCACCACACCTGGCTTGCTTTGTTTCTTGTTCATTCTGAGCATTATTGATATAAATGTTCTTGTATGCGTCTCCTGTGGCTCAGTGACTGTTTTCATTTCCACTAAAGCAGAGGCCAAGATAAGAGGCTGGGTGCAGAAATGCTATTTGGCAAGTGACTCAAGAAGGAGCAGTGAGGGAGTAGACAGAGCACAGCTGGTGGAGTCAGGATGGAAGAAGGTCAATGACTGATGGTTTCAGCTGTGACACTTTGCTCTCTGGGACTGGAGTCTGCCCAGACATCTCAGAATCATAGAGGATGCTTAGAATAGTCTCATAAAGCTCCAAGCCACTTCCTTTTGAGGACTGAGTTGGGGGATCAACTTTCTTGCACCTCTCACATTTTGTAAATAATTTATTTTTATTCATTTATTTACTTTCCTCCTAGGAGAAACTGACTTTGTATTCGGAAACTTTGCTAAATTCTTTATCTTATTAATTATATTAATTTATCTGTAGATTCTTTGGGATTCTTTTCACATATGGTCATATAATATGCAAATAATACCAGTTTATTTTCCTTTCTAAAATTTTTGAATGACTCTTTTGTTGGAGTGGGTTGGAGGAATCAGCTTGCTGACCAACTGATTCCTATTTTACATTTTATCACATTCAGTAAGTTCCCTATGACTTGCCACAGATGGGTTTTAAGTTTACGAAATGTTATGCTTTTATTGAGATGAAATTATTTCCTATAATATCCCCCAAATTGAGTGAGCTAAATTGATCAATTTTCAATGTTGAAATGAATTAAATTCCTATTATAGGAATAAATTTGTCATGATATGCTATACTTTAGACATTACTGTAAAAAGTTAGTTTATCAAATACATCTATTATATATATACATTTTATATGTCTTATATTTATCTATGTATAAATACATATCACAGGAATATGAATGTACATAAATACATAACTAATAACACATAACTCAATTTTACATAATTATATATTTTACATTATCTTTTTGTGGGAGGTCCAAGGGCCCTTTATACATTGTTTATTAATTTATTAATTTATTTTCATTTTGAGACAGGGTCTCCCTAAGTTGCTCAGGGCCTTGCTAAATTGCTAAGGCTGGCTTTGAACTTGCAATCCTCCTGTCTACACCTGTCAAGCTTCTGGGATTACAGGCATGTGCCATTGTGCCCTGCCAATAATTTTTGTATTGTATTTCAAAGTTTGGTAAGTTAGTTGTGGTCATAGCTCCATATGATAAACTGTAAACTTCAACCCCGTATAGGATTGTCTGGGTAATCTCTCCTTGAAAGGTTGGTAGAACTCACTGGTGAAAGGTTCCAGGCTTGAACTGTCTTTTTGGGATGATTCCTGATTAACAATTAAATGTCTGCGATGGATACAGGGAGATTCTGGCATGCAGATCAATGTCAGAGTGGTATTTCTGAGAAGTGTATCCTTTACCTCTTAATTTTCAAGTGCATTGCTCTAGAATTAGTTTTCGTCTTCCCTATCTCTCAGTAACTGATGTGCAAAGACTCATGTTCCATTTAATTCCTGACATTGGTGACATGTGCCATCTGTTATCTTGAGCAGTCTCAACAGAATTCACCTTATTTTATTTATCTTTCCTGATTTCTGGTTTTAAGGGTCCTCTATTGCACTTGTGTATTTCATTGATCTCTGGTCCCACTTTGTCACGGGACGCCTGCCTACCACACTCTGGACGTTGGTCAACTGCCTGGTCACTTTAGGGCACAGCCCTGAGAGCCTGCTTCCTGGGTTTGTCCCTGTGCACCAGCATCCTGGTTTCTGTTTCTGCCAGGATTCAGAAGCCGAGGGCCAGCCTGGATGTGGAGTGCTCTCAGATCATTGGTTCCCAATCTCCCTTGAGTTCATCCTGGAAATTCATTAGTAACTTGTCAGCTTTTAGGTGATTTTAGGAAGTTTGTGAAACATTTTATTCAGCTTTATTAGTTGTGTGGGTGGTAGGTTTGTTTGAATAGCAAGAAATTCCTACATTTTAACTTTCTGCATAACCTCATTTCCCCTAGTTGTGCTAAATTCAGAAACAGGTGTAGCTGCTGTCATAACAACATGGGAAATAAAATGAATTACATAGAAATTATACACATTCAAATATATGAACAATCATCACTGTAATGTTTTGCTCATTGATTCTTAAAATGGAAACTTCTCTACATGCACATTAATTACCATTATCTGGCTCTAAGAATGTTGTCGGATCATGATCAATATAGGGTCATTATGACCATTCAGGTTTTTCACCAAGCACATAGCAATTTAAGGTGATCAAAATGTTTATTTTATTAAAACAATCTGATTTATTTTCTAGTTCTCTACGCACATAGCAGATAGAAACAATAATGTCATTTTTTTTCACCAAAAAAAAATCTTCAATCATCTTGTGACACTTAAAAATGATGAATTCTCAGAACGTCAGCAGGTGTGACAAAGGAGCACCCCAGGCTCCCTGTAAAAGACCTGGCCTTGGCACACTTGATTTCAAATCTGGTTTGAGCCAGGATCAAAGTATTGAGAATTGCTAAAGCAGCCATGCTAAATCACCACAAGGAGCTACCTGGAATGAACGTGAACTCTCATGACAGTCACAGAACTCCTACTGTCAGTCAAAATGTCGAAGTTTTTTCATTTTCCACTTCTAAATTGAGTGCTACTATATGCCCCAATCTTTCCTTTTTTTTTCTAAATTAGCTAATTCACATCGTGCCTAAGTTGCAAGAGAGAGGCAGTAGACCAGGGTACACATGGGGTATCTATTCACCCACTCTGGTCACAAACCCTTAGAAGGACTCACTGTTGGCCTTTGGAGGGACCCTTAAATGAAATTAAAGTTTGGGGTTTAAAGAACTCTCTGTCAAACACATTTGACAGCTCAAAGCTCAACCTCCCAAACTGCACCTTGCAATATGTTATATTATCACATATGGTATTTGTGAGGAAGTAAAAAAGAGCAAAACCAACTGTTCAAGTTCAAGTTCATCTACACACCATGTGAGTACCCTTGGGAAAAAACTGTAGACTCTCAGCCTTCCGGCTTCTCACCTATAAAGGTGATATTACCTGCTCAATTACCTCTCTACCTGAGAAGCAAGGTCGCTGGAAGCTGCCCTTTTCCATTTTTTGCAGGTGGAAGCAAATTGAGAAATGAGGGGGTAGTTCCTTGCCTTTTGCCAGGGACTTCCTTCTCTCCATGACATTCCTACTCCTCATGCAACCTGGAAGGAGGGAGTAGTGCCACCTCACAGCCCAGCTCACCCTTCTCAGAGCAACCCTGCAAACTCATACGCTCATGTCTCACCTGGGCAGCAGCCAATGCTTCCATCCACACTTGCTTCTACCATTGTTTTCTGCAAAAAGCTGCTCTGTGTTCATAAGGCCACATTACCAACCTGCTTAAAGCCTCCGAGGTCTGCTGGTCATGCACTTAGCCTAAATTCAGAAGTCCTTGCTGATTCACAAGCCTGCAAATCTCCCCCACCTTCAGCCTTTCTGATCTCACCTCCTGCCACTGTCCCTTGTCTCCACGTTCTGAGTCTGCTGGTTTCCTCCCTGTTGCTCACATTCATCAAGTGCCTTCCAACCCATGTGCTGGCCTGTGCGCACATTCCATTCTCTTCCTGGCATGCTCTTCTCTATTTCTTCTCCTAAGTGGCTCCCCGTCACCATTCAGGTTTAAGGTCAGGGAAACTATCTCCAGGTATCCTTCATAAAGTACTCTTTTCCCAGACCTGTCACTTTCTTGGCAATGCCTTGTTTATGGCCTTCTTAGTCCTCATCACAATCTCACATTCCCTTCTAAATTTAGGCTTACCCTTCACTCTCTGCAGCTTCCCATTACAGCGGAAGCTCTGCTGGAAGAGAACTCACCTGTCATGCTCACTGCTGGAATCCCAGTCTCTTGAAGAGTGCCTGGTGCACACAGGCTCTGGATTAGCACTTGGGAACACAAGGCCCTTCATCGTCCACCACAGGCTGTCTCTCTGCATCATTAGCCACCTTCCCCTCCGTGCTCCAACATTGCCAGCACAGTCTGTCACTTGCCTGGGAAAGTCTGTGCTTTCAAGGACAAGTGCCTCTGCATTACCTAATCTTGCACACCCATCTTTGGAGAGGTGCTCAATCAGCGCCTCCCCTCAGAAGCCTCCGGGATGATATGACTGAATCCCCCAACACTTCCCATGCATGCACTCACGAGTGCAGAACGCATGTGTGTGTTTCCATCTCTCTTCCACCATTCCCTAAGCAGCTAAAATCAGCAACAGACCTTTTTCCTCTCTATCCACAGTGCCAAATACATAGCAGATGCTAAAATAAAACATATAATAAATGAAGGGCTCAATCATAGAATGACTAATAACGTCCTGAAAATCAGTAAGTAGCAGAGAAAAGGAAAATTAAAGTCTGTTTGGAGCACTTCTTGGGATGTCCTCCTGTCCTAGCTTCAGTAGGGTAGAACCTGTCCTATTCTAAGGGTGAGAGGTGGGCAAACATAAGCACATTTGTAGGGTTCTATGCTCTCAGCTCACTTACCTTGACTTAGAGTTACAGACAAGATTCCAGATGAATCAAGAAGTAACAGAACAAATTTCATTGTCCATAATCAAAACAAATCCAAGGAAGTAGCAAAGTTGGAATTTGCAGGCAGGATTTTTTTTTTAAAAGAACATGTGTATGGCTGCACTGTGTTCTCTTTCTCAGCCTGGAAGGAAATCTGGGTGTTTAATACCCATACCCTCAGCTGAAACATAAATGTGTCAAACCATTTGAACCATTTGCTTTTGTTGAATGGGTGTCTGTCTGGCCCAACTTAAATTTATTTGTTTGAATTTTTGAAAAATAACCTCAAACAGTCTAATATTAGGTGGTATTTGCCTCTCTTTGATGCTAGAGCAGATCTGACATATTTTTCAAATGATAAAAATAGGAGAGTCTAACAAAAGTCAGAAGTTTATTTAAGGCTATGCTAAAATTAACCAAATCACAGTTAATGCTCACGGGGATTTCACAGATGATTTATTCCAGTGAGTCCTTAAAAATTTTTTTTCAAGTACCAGAACACCTGGAATTTAAGATGTTTTATTCTGAACACTATCAAACATATGAATTAAAATAACTAAGTGCCAATTTCACATTGACAAATAGTAGCAGATGCCATTTGTATGTGTGTGAATATTCCCCAAACCTAAGAATATGGGCCTCCTTTCTTTGCTTAAAAATGATCTTTCATTAAAGCGTTCAGTGAGTATATGGAAGAGGGCATCTTTGTTAAGGATGATCTGGCAGCCTTCTCTGCTACCAAATTGCCTGAGGGTCATAGGAGCTGACGGGGTCCCTACCAAAGCTGTGGGTGGAAGGACAGCCATGGATCCAAGCCCTGCATCCTTCAGGTCCTTACTGGTCCATACTAACAAGGTCTGAATGCATTTCTTCCATGGATTAGTGTCTGCTGTGGCACATTGTCCTGACCACCTTTTGGGAAGTATTCTGTGAGTAGCTTCAGGGATCCATGATCCTACTCAGGGTCCAGAAGCTCCCATCTGTGGGGGCCCTCAATCTGGACATTTGCTCTCGGAAACTTCTTGTGAATATCTGGGTCTCATGGGTCACATCCATGGGGATTCACACCAGCTGCCTCCACTGACATGCCACCATGGACATGTGGCATCACATTGCATCCACTATCCTGAGGCTGGAATGATGTTCTAGAAAGGTGGGGTCCACCACGTGTATGCCAGAGGTGGTCTGACTCCAGTCTTTGTGTTACTGGTCTTCCCTAGATGCATTTAGATTTTTAAAGTCTGTCAAGTGTTCAGGCTTTTCACTATTGGGGAGGGGAAGGAAAACAAAAACCTTGTGGGGGGCAATCCACTTCTCCTCCCAGGTCTTTTCCTTTCTGTTGTTTATGGGAAAAGGAAAGGAAATCCAAAATTTAAAAATCAAATGAATTAAGCATTTTTCTTATGATTAGAAACATTCAACATTTTTTACAGTGAAAAACTGCATTTCCTGTTATGAAATTTTGAATTTCTACATTATTACAGTTTCAAAAATACTAATCTACTCGAAAAATAAGAAATAAGCCCCCAAGAGATTTTGTGACTTTCCTAAAATATCATCTCATTGTTACTAGACTGCCCCTATCAGTGATTCTCAGGTGATTTAGGTTTTACCAAAAGGAGATGGTCATGTGAAGTGTAAGAACTGGATGAATTAAGTGCAGTTTTTAAGAGAATTCTGAGTTTGTCTAAACCTCTACCTTATGACTTGACTTTAGGTCATCGAGTTTGTACACTTAAGATCAACTCTGAACATGAATGCATTGATTCCATTATTGGCTCAAGTTCCTCTCACCAGCCTCTGTCTTATCCATTCATTCAGAGAAATCTGGCAATTATCTACCCATTACATTTTGGGCACAGTGGCAACACATGTGGTGGACTACTGAGATATGAACTTAATAAAGCCAGCCAAAGGGAATTAGAGGCGGTTGAGCATGGAAGCATGGTTGTAAGTGCTCTGAGACAGTTAGAGGGTGTTGTGGATCACAGAAGAGGTGGCATTGACCAGAGCACCCACAGAGGAGCTACATGGGAGGCGGACTTTGAAATGAACCCAAAAATAAAATTTGATGAAATGCTGAACATCATACCAGCCAGCATGAGCGAAGGCACAGGGGCAGGAAGGACACTGACATTTGTACTGAAGTGTCCTTATTCCTCACTCTGCATTTCTAATAATCGCCAATGTTAATGAGTTTCCTTTTATAGTAACATACTATTTGAAGCAAATAAATGGCCTAGTGTGGTAAAAATAAGAACTGGAAATAAAATGTGAATTATATGACAGAAGTCTTGGGGTCAATTAACCTTTCTGAGAACGCTTTTCTCCAGATAAATTTTTAAAAATCAACTCTAAGGGATGAAGTCATAATCCCAATAACAATAATGGCACATTATATTATTCTGGGGTTACACCTAAGGCATCCTTTAAGTTACTGGCATGTATTTTTAAATCAATTAATCCTCCCAACATCACCATTATGTAGTCACTCTTACTTTCTCCATCTGAGAAATCAAAATCACAACAGAGTTCTCAATCTTTCTAGGCACAGGAAAAGCCTGTGGGATGGGAAGTTTTAAAAATGTTGTTTTACACACTACTTCCACTTCTAAAAACTTTTAGTCACGAATTAGTGGTTATCCACAGTGCCGGCTCATTAGAATCGTGGGGAAACCTTTCCAAATAACTCAAGCATGGCTTCTGCTCAGATAATTTCCATCAGATCTCTGGGATGCGGGTGACTCCACTTTAAAAGCCCCGAGCATGCTCATGGAGGGCTTCAATGGAGAGTTCCTGCTTTCCATCTGTGCACCCAGCCCTGCAGGGGAATCTGGTGCACGCTGGAAGTCCCTGAGTGAGAGCTACAAGTGAGACAGGAGCAGGAAGGTGAATTGTGTAGCAAAGGAACGGAGTGCTGTGGATGGAAGGACAGTATGTTTTGAAGATAGAGGATACAGAAATACTCAGATGGTAGCAATTCAGCAAGTGACAAACTTTTACATTACTTCTGTAAGCATTTAGGGACAATTCTTCAAATTTAGGACAGACTTCTTTTCCCACATACTATGAATGAAATCCAAGTCCTTGGAACCAAAACTGGACTAAGAGGTTAAACAAAATCCTGGTTGAGAACTATAAACCTCTCAGCTGTGAGCAGTGGTGCATGGAAGGAAGAGCTAGGACTAATGGACACGGATACAGGAAGTCAATATCGGGTTGGATCTGAATGAACATTTTTATTAGAATCATGGTAAAAGAAAATAATCAGTAATGAAAACATAGGAAGAGAATGGCGCATTGATTCTTAATTATAAAGTGCTGAACATGCAGATTAGGAGAGCAGAAATAATGCAAACATGACTGAAGACTTCAAAACTTTTAAACTATAGCATGACTAGTCATTCCATCAAACAGCAAAGGGCAACATTCCCTCTGTTGTGGAATGAATAGTCGTAAAAAATAAAGAGAAAGTCAATATTTGCCTTTGAACCTAATTTTTGCCTAAGAACCTTAGAATTTTAGTCTGTTTTTTCCTAAATTACTTTCATTTCTTCTTCTTTGCCTGAGTTAACTTTCACTCTGAGAATGGAAGAAACTGACACACATTCAAGTATTAATGTCACATGTAGTTTACTTTGCTATGTAGATTATTTCATTTGTTCACAACTTTCTGAGATAGGCATTATCAGGCCCTTTGATACAGGAGAATACTAAAGCTCAGAGAACCTGACAGTTCTAGAAGGTCATAGGAAGGTGGAAAGGGGGATTTGGCATCAGTCAGCTCCAAAGCCTGAACTTGTTCCACTTCAGGGATCCAGCCCTTTTGAACCTCAGGTGGTAAACTGAAGTCAGAATTTCAACCCTTCCACCTGGCCACTCTGGGACTGCAGACCCATCACCCTCCCTGCCCCAGGCATCATTTACTCCACGTTTCATATCCTCGAAAAGGAAATGAGGATAACAACCAGCTTCCAAAATTGCATGAGTGATTGAATTTATGTATAAGTGATACATAAAAACTCATTTATTATCCATATATAATATAAATATGTTTCTATATATTCAAATATACATATGAATGCATATATTCTACAATATTCATACTTTATAATTGTATTACAAATGTACAGTTATAAATATATGTGTGATTATATGTATTTTTAATAAGTAAGTCAGCATTAAATATATCCATGAACTTAATGTTTTCCAACATTTTGTTACAGTTTTTTCAAACATAGCAAAGCTGAAAGAACTACATGGGAATCATTCACATCCTTTACTCATATCCTGAAAGTCTACCTTTTGCAGGTGGTGACACTTGCTTTATCACACATCTGTCCACCTAGCATTCATTCTCTTTATTCCCCACCCACATTATTTTGATGCATTATTCCCAGTAATCTTAACAACCCTAGAACATGTTCCACAGTACATCTGAGGTCAGTTCTGAATTGACAAAGAACACTGGAACATGGTGGAGACAATTTGCCTGTGGAGGGCATAACGGCTTGGTGGCTCCATTAGGCCCGTGCCCGTACCTCATCCTTACTTCAGTTAGTTTGTCCATATCTGAACTTTCCCTAAAATACAGTGAGGATAATATGTGCCTGATGTGGGGAATTTAATAGGACATCTTTATAAAAGGAAGGGTAGAAAGATGCAAGTATTTGCCATGTAGTGTTTTCAGCTGCTTTCCATTTTATTCTACAATATATAAGTATACTTAATATTTATTTTATGTATTGAAGAATACATATGATTATATGCATGTTTATGTTATAATTGTATTATAAAATACAAGTATTATAAAATACAAGTAGAATAATTTGTACTTGTTCATATGTACGTTTGAATACATAGGAACACATTTATGTAATATACAGATAATAAATGAGTCTGTTTCATTTATATATAAATATAATGATATGCCATTCAATGAATCTAGCGATCACCTTTATGTCAGTTGAAAATGAAAAAATAGAGAATAGGCAAATATTAAAACGGAACGGAGCAGGCAATGCCTCTGGATTACCCGAGAAACCCCAAGGCGCTCACACGGGAATGTGGGAGGCCCAGGCGGTGTCCTGGAGGCCTGGCAGGGGTGAGCTGCCCTGCAGTGCGCGGAGCAGGGGACTGATCACTGCTTGCGCGGTCCCCACAGTGCTCCCAAAAGAGGAGGCCACATCCCGCTCTGTGCGCACAACCCGCCGCCTCTTCAGTGGTGCCACCATGAAGAAGCAGCCTGAACTCCAGGGAAGCGGCTCATCCACAAGGGGACTTCTGGCGGAGCTCCAGGCCGCTTTAAAAACCGGCAACAAACTCCCCCAAAGCCTTCCTATTGGCGGTGGCACCAGAATGGAGCTCAAAGCAAACTATCAACATCTCAGGCAGCAAGCAGGGCGCACGTTGTGCCATCTGGTAAACAGGGTCTGCATTTCCCTGAGTTCGTGCCTGCGACCCGGCCTCCTGCTCAGCTCTCGTTGCTTCTCCCACAAGAATGTCTTAACTTTTGTTGGCATTGAAAAGATGCTTAAAAGATCAAAATACGGAAATCAAGTGGAAACAGCCTGTGCGGGGAGGAAACGCTTCTGCGAGACGGTGCCTGAGCGGAGCCGGCTGTGTGCTGAGGTGCTGCCCCCAGAGCTCTCGGTGATGCTGCCCTGGCTGCCAGGGCCACCCAGTCAGGGACCCAAGAGGTGTGCGACAACATACGCCAAGTTCGAGATGGTTACTGCAAAGAAAGGCTGGCACTGAAGAGGCATTCAGAAGCCCCCTCTCCGGCTAGCTCCTCCAGTCCAAAGAGGGAATTCATAAATAATATAAAATCCCTGGGCTTTCTTTGAGATTGCTGACCCACGTGGAAAAATCTGTACAGTGATTGATTAATCGGAAATGGAGCACCACAATGGCCCTTGTCACGAATGCAGACTCCAATACCTATTTTATGAGTACCTGGTTTAGGCTTGTTGATTTCTCTCAATGGCCCCTCATCCTCCTCCAGAAGCACGCAAGTTAAACACCAATGCCCACTTACACCGGCCAGAGAGTGAGGCTTAGGAAAGTAAATCATCTTGTTTGAAGTTATACCATGTTAAGTGACTGCGGGGAGAATACAGGACTAAAACTCACTTCTGTCAAATTCTAAAGCTTGGGCTTTTCCCAGTATTGGTTGTGACTGGTTGTGAAGAATATTTCTGTGACTCTATGTCTTTTCAGTGCAGCAATCTGACTTACTATGAGATGTATTTTTCAAGAGCTCTTCTCAAACTTTAACGTGCCTAGCAATCGCCTGGGGATTGCACTAGATGCAGACTCTGATTCAACAAGTGTGGGGTGGGTCTAGAATGTGGCATATCTAGCAGCACTAGTGACACTCATGACACTTGCTACCTAGTGACACTAGTGACACTGGCTGCTGATGCAGGAGCCGCGTCTGGAGTTTGATGGTTTAGAGCATGTGATCTACACAAAGTGGGCTCTAAGCCCTTTTACCTACTGTGCTTGAGTATATTTGCAATGAATAGAAAAAGTGAGTTCTCAGGATCTGTGATCTCTTGGTTGTTATTAATGATGGTGTCTACATTTATTTTCCCAGGAGGCAAATTTAATTTCACTTTATTCAGCCCATCAACAGAGATTCATTGACTCTCTACAAAAATATTCATAGCTCACAATTGTCAGGTGCTTTATATCTTAAATGTCTTTTCTCATAAAAAGTAAACCAAGGAGGTTCCATTACTAATGTGAGTTTAAGGTGACAAAATTAAGGCTCCAAGACTTGAGGTCACTCGTAGGAAGCTCCGGCTTTCTTTTCACACAGATTGCATTAAAATATTTTGTTTTCCTGACTCCAAGGTGAATCAGCAAGTCCTTGTTGGGAGGGCTGCTGTCACAAAGATCCACAAACTGAGTAGATTAAGTAACAGAAACACAGTATCCCACCATTCTGAAGTTTTAAAATCCACCATCAAGATGTTGACAGGTGAGCTTCTCCTGAGACTGAAGAGAAGTATTTTTCCCATCCTTCTCTCCAAACTCGGGGTGGCTGCTGGCAATGTTTTCTAGAATGGTCACCCTGACCTCTGCCTCCATGTTCATGTGGTGTTTGTTCTTGTGCATGGCATGTTCTAGGTTCTGTAGGGACACTTGTCATGCTGGATGGGGCCCTCACTATCCAGCCAACCTCATCTACTTACACCTGCAATGACCTTGCTTCCCAAAGGGCCACATTCTGAGGTACTGAGGACTAGGCCTTCAGCATAAGAATGCTGAGGGAAAATAAGTGAACCCTTCACAGGAGGCGAGGCTCTCTCTGGGACTTGTGTATCCCCTGTGTTCCCTCCACAGGGCAAACGACTTCTCCCACTGGGTCTTGAGGAGTCCTGAGAAGGAAACAGCCTTCCTCTGGGCTGGTCACAGCAATTTTTGATTGAAGAGTTGGTCACTAGGTTCTTGGGATATGAGATAGATAATTCAAGAGCCTCCTAGTCATTAAGATGACTTTCTTCCAAAAAAAGAGACAGGAGATCCTAAAACCTATGCTGAGGACATTGAAAGGACAATGTTTTTCCAAACCATAAATAAGAAATCAAAACTAGGATCAAGTACAGGGAGAACAATCCTAATCTGAAAATCCCAAACCTGAAATGCTCCAGAATCTAAAAGTTTTGAGTCCTCACATGATGGCGCATGTGGAAAATTCCACACCTGATTTAACTTGCTGGGCTGCACTCAAACTGCAGGTGCATTTAAATTATCATAAAATTACCTTCCTGCTAAATGCATAAAGTAAAATGACTTTCATGTGCAGACTTGGGTCCTGTCCCCAAGATGTCCCATTATTAAATTTAAAATCTGAAACCTTTGTGATACACTTCCAAATCATTTCATGTAAGGTATGATCAACTTGTGATGCCAGTTTTATATCCAGTGCTGGAGATAAAACTTAAACAACTTCAAAATCTGACCATAGTTTATAAAACGAGAATAATAACTCAAATATCATGGGAATTGTCTTTCATTTTATTTTGAGAAATAAAAAAATACCGTATGTCAAAATATGTATGCTAATGTGTTAATCTATGTCTTGGGTATGCTGCTAAATATTGAAATACAAGCTGCAATGTGAAGTGAGGAAGAATGATTGCTATTATTACATTCTAGAATCCAGGTAAGCTGACGTTTACACTGAGAAATTATAGCTCATCTTTTGTTAGATTAAAATATACCAAGTCCTTGTTTGCAGGCCTCTGGGTTTCAGAGGGCAGGTCATCACTATAATTGACAGAGGATTCTAAGACACTGTCAAGAGGATTTATTTAAACTCCTCTAGACAGTCTCAGAACTTAACTGCTCTATGTGTGAAAACAACACTTCCTCAGTTAAAGAATGACATCTTTGGGGAGTAGTCTTTGAAAGGATGTAGTCACCAAAATTCACAAAGACAGAAATGTTCACACCCTGAATAGGGATTATCTCACAAGATAAATAGCTGTGTCTTGATTCAGACAGAAATGCTTTTTGACAAGGTCAAAGACTCTCTTCTTGTTCCTGAGGTGCCTGTTCCCTGGGACACATAAGGTTCCTTGTCTGAGTGGAAGAGCAAAGAGACAGAGGAGACAGAGCTCATTAATTTTGTCAATAGCCATTTCGTGCCATCTTAGCTTTTATAGACTGTCTTAACTAAAAGATGAGCTTTCCTGCATGTTCCTATTCCATTCACAGAGCAATTTAAAATGGATCTTCCTATTTTCAGCGTACACCATCTTCTTCATCTGATATCCACAAGCTTCATAAATCTATCTCCTCCCCACTCCTCCCAATGCCTAATCAATGTCTTCCCAACATGGAGTCTTGCCTATAATCAAATCAGTCCTGGTTCTCTCACAGCTTTAAATATGATGTGCTTGTCTGAGTTTTCACAATTGTGTTCGGTTTTCCCTAAACGGACAGCTTCTTTATAACCTCTCCTTATTTCCTTTGTGTTTACCTCACCCTCCTCCAAGATAGCCAGGTCTTAGAGTTTAGATGTGAGGAGTCCCCCCAAAAGCTCACGTGTGAGACAATGCAAGAAGGTTTAGAGGTGAAATAATTGGGTTGTGAGAGCCTTAACCCAATCAGTGAATTAATCCCCTGACAGAGGTTAACTGGTGGCAACTGCAGGCAGGTAGGGTGTGGCTGGAGGAGGTAGGTCATTGGGGGTGTGCCTTTGAGGCAAGATTTTGTATGTAGCAAGTGGAATCTTTCTCTCCCTGCTTCCTGGTGTGACATGTTGAGCCACTTTCTTCCACCACATTCTTCTGCCATGATGTTTTGCTTCCCCTCTAGCCCAGGGAAATGGAGCTGGTCATCTATGGACTGAGACGTCTGAAACCACCCCAAAATAAACTTTCCTTCTCTAATTGTTCTTGTCAGCTCTTTTGGTCCCAGCAGTGAAAAAGTTGACTAAAACGCCAGGGTCAGCACACATTCTCTCACTACCTATGCCAGGCCTGAGACAGACATTACCAAAGGACCACAGCATGCTCTTCTGCTAAACTCAGAGGATGTCAACAGGATTTTGTTTTTTCATTTGTACAGTTCTCCAGGCAAAGATTTTGCATTGACAGAAAGATACAGGTGGAAGAATAGTGAAGGTGGAAGTGGAGGTGGGGATGATGAGTGTGAGGACTATTTGTGGAACACAGCGGGAGGCATCCTGGAGAGAAGGGAGCATTGGGTTCAGATTCCTGAGAGACACAATGAGCAATGTGAGTTAAACTGAATGACAGGGATTTGACCCTCAAATTCAGAAGGAGGAGTCACCAGCATTTTAACTGCTCATTAGGTACAAGATGGCAACCAGGGGTTCACATACGTAGTCTTGCTAATCCCACACAGGACCTTGATGGGCTAGGATTGCAGCTATTGCAACCAGTTCACAGAGAAGCAGCCTTTGCCCTGCATAAAGTAATTACCTTGTCCACTGTTCAAAATGTGAATCAAATGTAGTGTCCTTTCTGCCGTGCTATCCTAGGAAAGTGGGGACAATAAATGGTTAAGTGCACATTCTCCTGCTAGCCCTCTTGTTAGCTTGTGACAACTTGCTCACATTTTGAGACCTTTACTTTTCTCATGTTCTAAACTGTTTAAAGAAATCTTAGTTAAGATAAATAAATTGCATTGTGTTCTTGAGAAAAGGGAAGAAAGAAGAGTGATCATTTATGATAAGATTATAATACAGTGAACCTGTTTTCCTAACTAGAGAAATTAGTTTACTCTTGATTGAATCTCAGTGGAAGAAATAGTCCATTTGTAAAGTGTAGAATATTTTTTGCTCAAATATAGGTGAGTCTAGAGAAACCTGATTAATCATCCACTCTTTAATATTAGCTCTTTCCAATAGACTTCAATAATTGCAGACATTCTTTTTTGGGGGGCTGGGGGAGTTACTGGGGATTGAACTCAGGGGCACTGGACCACTGAGCCACATCCCCAACCCTATTTTGTGTTTTGTTTAGAGACAGGGTCTCACTGAGTTGCTTAGTGCCTTGCTTTTGCTGAGGCTGGCTTTGAACTTGGGATCCTCCTGCCTCAGATTCCTGAGCCGCTGAGATTACAGGCATTGTGCCACCCTGCCCGACTCAGATATTCTTCATCTTCTTCAGCATAGCAAAAAAATTTAACATAAGCTTTCTTCAAATTTCCTTAACCATCCTCTTCTACAACCATCAAATTCTACAGAGACTCACAAAATACAGATAAGAAACAGCAGCATCCACTGGACTTTGTGAGAAATACATGGACCAGAGGTCTACATATGTCATTCAGTCATTCAACAGACATCTTTTGTAGGCCTGTATATGGTAGGTGTTATTCCATATTCTTAGAATACCAGATCTAACATTGGTCATAACACCATATTCCAGAAAGATAAGACAAATAAGAAAAACATTGACATAATAATTATGTAAAATAGTCTGTATATTAGAAAATAAATACTTTGGAAGTAAGATCAAGTTGAGCAAAGGGACCAGCAATGTTGGGTGGCGGCGTCTTTGGGATTGTAGATAGCGTACCTGGATAAGGTGCATTGATATATCCTCAGTGAGGTCTGGAATCTCATTTGCATTAATCTCATTTGAGGGAAACAGTGTCAAAGATTAAAGCCAGGTGGAGCACATCAATGAGGATCACATCTGGTTCTGGGGTGGGTCACCAGAGGAGTCCCGTTAAGGCATATTAAACTGTCTGGACTGGCTGACTTGTAGAGCAATCTGGCCATGCACAGACGTGTAAATGAGCACAAAAAAGTGATGAAAAATGAATTGTGCTCCAGAAGAGTCAACAGGGCTTGATGACCTTTGAGAAGCCCCATCAAGTCTCAGGTCTAAAGGGAACCCTGGCTCTGTTAGTCTGTCAGGGCCGCTGTAAGAAAGCACCACACACAACGGCTTCAACAACAGAAAGTTTCTCTCTGTGTTAAGGAAGCTCGAGTTGGCCTCTGGAGGCCTTCTTGGTCTGCACATGGCCTGCTGGGTCCTCACACAGTCTCTTCTCTGGATATCCAGATTGGCTCTCTTGAGGACAATAGCCCTGCTGGATCAGGGTCCCCCATGGCCCTGTTTTAACTCATTCATGTTGTAAAGACCCTGTCTCCAAACAGAGTCACATTCTGAGCTACTGGGGGACAGGGCTTCAACATGAAGTCCCCCAAACAGACTGATATCACAGCAAGTGAACTGAGAGCAGAAATTAAAGGAATGAGAGGGAGGGAGAATTAAAATCCATGGTGGACATTCAGAGAGATGAAGTAGCCTGCAGTTGCTGGGCTGGCAGAAGTGAGTTAATGAGGTTTGGTGATGAAAAGTAATTTGAGATGCCCTAGACAGTTGCTTGTCTTGTGTCTACAGGGGCAGTGGGACAGATACATTGATGGATGAGAGCTGGCACCTCCAAAGGACCCAGAGTAGAGAATGAGGGTATACCCATTTGAGTAAGACCCTGGGAAATGGGAAATGGCAGGTGGGAGGCTCAGACACTGACCAAGGAGCCTAGGAGACTTTCATGAAGATTCAGTTCTCCCTTTAAAATGTCCTTGGTACAGTGACATGGAGTCAGATTCCAAAAAGGGAGGGAGAGGGAAAGAGAGAGGAGAAAAGACAGAGAAATAGGCAGGGAGGGAGGGGGACACAGTTCCATCAGGAGGACCATACAAAGACAGGAAGTATCACTAGACACAGGACTGAGGCACAGGAGGTGCTCATGCATATATATAAATCCTGCATTTCTCCTTTTCCCTGATGGGAGGGAAGCTCCCATTCTTAGCAAATTGCTATCACAGTGACTTTCTTCTTGGATAGCGGCTCTGTTCAGGTAGGTGCAGCCTCTTCCCTGAGGCTTACTAGGACCTCAGCTAGAGCCTACTCCTTTCTCTCCCTTCGTAGTTTGATGAACCAACTGTGTCCCTTAATTAACCACGTCTCTATTCACAAGGTGTAGTAGATTCTGTTTTCTGCAACCAAGAACTTTGACAATGATCATATCATCTAAGGAAAGCAACTGGTAAGTAAGACAATATTGTTGTGATTTTTCCCTTAGCAGTGCTTGGTATCAGTGCAGCATCCCTGTTCCCCATAGGTAAAGCATTTGATTGCTGACCTAGTTAATAACATGGCTAGTGGGTACTTAGTATTATAAAATTGGCAATCTGGGTGATATATAGGATTCAGTGGGGAAAAAATATGGAAAAGAAGTTTTGGCTATGGCAAATTTACTTCCTGTTCATGAAAACACCAAATCACAAGTACTGTAGTAGGTAAATTATAGATTTTCCAATGATTATCATAATATCCAAGAAAGATCGTTCATTGTATGGTTGTTAACATCGCAAAATAAGAATAAGAATGCAAACTAGGAAGAAGTCAAGGACCAGGAAGAAGAGGAGGAGGAGAGAGAGGAAGAGTCTAGTAGCCATAACATCAACTTTAGAAGCTGGGCACTGGGCTTGACAGTTTATTTATTCTTACAGCAGAAATATTGTGATTTTCATTTTTACGCTAAACTGCAGCCAAGGCTCAAAATACACAGTTGAGCAGTGATGGAGGCCAGTGTCTTTTTGTAGGGTAGTTAAGGGTCTGCTCAGTTCAATAACTGTGTACCGAGCGAGCACATGGCAGATCCTTAGCAGTGTGTGGGCACCGGGGACACACGATCCCTGAAGAACACGTGGGTGGGAAGAGATCCGGGCACAGCAATGGTGGAATCATGAGGTATAAATGGAAGGAGCACAGGGTTCCTGAAATACTGGGAGGCATCACACTAAGGTGACAGCATCCTGGTTTGCTAAAAACAGCTCTGGCTCTTGCGTGTTGCCCTAGTTTTATTAATAGCGCTTTCTTCCATTCTCATAGTGTCTCATTTGGAGGATAAATGATGTGTCACCTCATCTCAGACACATCCCCAGAGCAAGGGAGAATCATGGCCATTCCTTGGACTTAGAGGATATTGGAAGGAACACCCGTGATCCTGGGGTTCACCTCCCTCTCCTGGCTACCTGCATTGAAGGAGGAGGTGCAAGAGCTTGCTGTTTTCCAGGTCATGCTTAATGAGCAGCCAGGGCTACTGCAGCATCAGGGATGTATCAGTGAGAAGACTTCCATGCCTGAAGGCTGACCAAGGACGCCTCACCTTCTCAGGAGCACCCTGGCATCCACTTACGGCCTTTCTTCATTTCTTGCAGCTGTGCAGGAAGGACAGCCAGCTCCCATGGAGCAAACCCTCCTGGGCAGGACCCATATCGTGCCTTCCAGACAAAGATCTGGCTGCTGTGACAACCTCTGAGTTCCAGATTTTCTCTAAGTTCCAGAGGCGTCTGCAACACCACTGCGCCCTTTCCTCAGCAGATCCAGGAAGCCCTCTTTCTTTTCCAGTCACCTGGATACACAGATCCAAAGTTTTACATTTGGTATAAGAACTAAGAAAACATCTTGGCTACGGTCAGGAGCTACGTTATCCATGGAAGATTTTACCAAATATGTCCACAGGGGTGCTCATCTCTTATGGTTATTAGAACTACATCTGTGTTTCCATTTATTGACCTTAAACAAATGAATATCTTAAATTCTATGATATAAATTTTGTTAGTAAACACATATTCTTTCCTTTGACTCACGGGGGTTCATTTCATTTGAAAAAGAGGCATTCATCTGCGTGCTTCAAAGGTATTAGCACATTCTTCTAATATTTTTATTTAAAAAATGTAAAAACCCCATGAGACAGCATGTTCTCCACAAGTAGTCACACAAAATATATTTTAAATTTGCTCCCAGAGGAAGGTGTTTTTGTTTTCTCCTGTTTTTCTTTATTTCATTATGGGGGGAAAAATACTTGTGTATTTACATTTCATGGGAAAATCATTAGCATTTTTTACTTTGGGGTAGGCTTTTCTTCTTTCCTGGGAATTATTTTACATCTGAAAAGGCATTATTTCATTATTCCTCGATGAATAATGAGAAAGATTTCAGTAAACCTTTCCTCTTGGGCTCCGCTTTCTCCCCATCCTCCTTTCCCAAGCCACATATGCCTAGAATGTGTGATTAGAGGCCAAAGAGGGGCTTTAGACTTACTCTGTAGGCATTTATTCCTGGCCTCAAAGCCAACCTGTATTTCAGAATGACAGTCATTCCTTCTTGTTATGTCTGTGAAAGATGGTCCTTGCCATTGATTCCGAAAACCAACATGGCAGATTTTATTAAAGATTGTTCTTCAAATGGATGTAATGGAACAAGCCAATTGGATTTACACTCAAGATTTTGGGAATGGGAACTACAGACACAGTGTAAGACTCACATTCACAAAATCATACAGGACTGGACACACAAATCAGCTCTCCCTGAATCTTTGAAAATAAGGTTGCATTTCTTCAGGATTTACCACACACTCCGCACTGGATAAATACAACAAATCATTGTCATCGAGCTTAGCTAAAAAAATATGAAATGCCCACATGGCTAATTCTCCCTCCTCACTGGGGGCTCTCACAGGTAATATATTTACAGAGTGTTTAAAATGTGATGCAAATGAGGTCCCTACATTTTTCTCCCATTGGTGTTGTGGGCTGGATAAATCACACCCTTTGGCATTTGCATTGATACAACAAGAACATACCATGCGGCACAAATAACCTCATTTCCATAAAACAGCCTTTTAAAATTAGAAAATGTATAATTCATTTGGGGTGGCTATTACTGCTTTTGGGAGGGATTTAGACTTGTATTTAAATGCAAATCGCAGTATTTTTTTTTCTCCCAGTTACACACAGGAAGCCACGAAATTTAGAAACTCCTAGCTATATCATTATTCTTAACTATGACTTCCAGATTATAATACCAATAACAAAATTTATTCATTTGGCCTGTTACAATTTGCAAAGGGTTTTCACATCTTATATTTCATCCCCACTCTCCATGAGGGAGACTTCCCATTTTGCATAGGAGGAACCTGAGGCTCAAGTTAAGTGACATTCAGGAAGTACTAGATCCAGATTCCATGGTTGATGGGAAGACAGATGTGCAGAGGCACCTGGAGACATTCTAGAATGTACCAGGATAGTCAGAAAAAGGTGAGAAGTGAGAAAAGATGGAAGAAACACCTCAGAAAGGCAGAAGATGTCTAGACAGAGAGTGGCAAGCAAACTACCAGACAAGGATGCACACCTTTAACTGCCTCCACCTCTGACCTCTGACCCTCTGCTATGCTCCAGCTTCCAGATATTTAGGAAGGGAGGAAAGCAGAACCTGCAGGGATTCACTAACTCTGGAAGCTGGCTTCGTCTCTTCAACCTTTCTGCTTCTGTCTCCTTCATTCAAGAAGGCTGTTTGTCTGTGCCCACCTGGTTGGGGAAACAGCTCTAAGCCCCTCCTGCAACGTGGCTCATGTTTTAAGCATTAAAAGCTGTTGCTCCACAAAGGAGCTTTGTTTCTTGGTTCTGACTCTTTGCATATCCTCACAAGACCTCACTTCCTCCTTGCCCCAGTTCCTGATTGGCCTCATTCTTCCTTCTTCTGGCTAATTCCTATGCATTCTTCAAGTCCACACTGATGCGGGAGTCCCCTGGGAAAGCTTTCCTAAAATTGCTTCCCCCAACAATCCTTCTAGACAATGCAGTACTTCTGCTTTCCCAGCCCTCATAACTCCACATGTGAAGGTCTGCTTCACAGCAGTCTCCCCTACTAGACTGGGTCCTTGGCAGGGTCCTTTCTTGTCCACCAGGGCATCTCCCACAGCTGTCACGGACAGGAACATGCAGAAAGACTTCTGTATGTTGAATCCCAGTTCTGCTGGTACTGTCTCTGTGACTTTGGACAATTACTGACCTTCTCAACCCTCAGTCTCCTCCTCTGCAAAGTGGAGCTACAGAATATATAAACAAGTAAAGGCCACGTACCCACTACACGGACAGCCTCAACCAATGACAGCTACCCAGATCACCATGGTCAATGTTAGCAATGGCCTGATTGAATAGTAGGGAAGCCCAGGCCCAACTCTGCCTATCAGGTCTTTGGATATCAACACATGATTAAACTAAACTCCTTTCTACAAAATCTGTTCCTAACCCCAACCCCAATGGTCAGCCATCTTGCAGAATGGAATCACTGTACCCCAGACTGCTCTCACCAGTCTCAGCATCACTCCTGATGCTAATAATCCTGCAGCAAAATTACTTCACTAGGTACCTGTTGGTGAGAAAAGGCTCAAGTTGTCACCAATCATCCAGAGCCTTAATGGAATCCACCGACTCATCTTTCCCTGTTCCTCACTGACCATATGAGGAAGCCAGAAGAAAAGGAATTACAATTTCCTTACAATTCAACTTTTGGTTTTTCAAGAAAAAAATTGGGTTTCATGAGGGACTTAATTAAAAGTTCTTGATGTAGCAGTGGAAATTAAAGTCTCCTGGTCCAAAAATAAGGAGCAAGTAGAAATACCTGCTTGAGCAGGTCACTTTTCTGAATCTTCTTTCTCCATCCAAAATATAAGGGGCATGAGGCTGTCTAATTCCTCTGTGGGTGTCCAGGGGTTCCCAGGACGAGTGCAGACATGTGGGCAGGCACACTGATTGTCACAGTCACATTTGGTGGTTGAGTTCAGGGATGCCACATGTCCTAGGATGTGAGGAATGCTTCTTGGTAAGCAAAAGCAGTCCCACCCACATCAAAGCTTGCCCCCTGGAGGTCACTTAGCAGTGTTTAAATGATCCCCATAGGAGGGTCCAGGCTTCCCATGCTGTGAAAGGCTAAACTGAAATAATAACTGCTCAAATATTATTGTGCTTAGAAGAGTCTCAGTTTTGCAGTACCCTGACTTTTGGGATATAATATGTAACTCTAATTATCCTTGAAATTCATGCTTGACCTATATCAGAAAGTGCCAACATTTTCTTCCTGTAAGCCCTTGGTTTCTGGAAAATGCTCTGCACCCTCGTTTCCTATAACCTTTCCCTCATGTGATCACATCAAAGCCTTAGTAGCTCTCAGGGCTCCAACCACCCAAACTGGGGGAGGGCAGCAGCATCTGACTGGGACTCCTTGGGGATTTTTAACCCACCATTGGTTCTCTTGCAATCTGTTTTAGGAAGAAGAACTGAATCCAGACCACCTCTGTCTCTGGCATTGCTAATCCTCATATTTGCAAAACTATCTTTTAAATATAAATTGGTAGAGAAGTAGATGGTATTTTCTGAGCAACTTCTCTTTGTTAGGCACCTCTCTCAAAGTTTTGCAAACATTGTTAAAAATAAAACACTGAGGTTAAAGGTTATTTCCCTGTTTTCAGAATGAGGAATATAAGTTTTAGAGAGATATGATGTGTGTTTGCTCAAGTTGCACAGATGCTAGATGACGGATTCAAGTTCACATATATATATACGTATACATATACATATATATGTATACGTATATATATATGTATTCCATTTTGTTCAGAGACAATTATATTATTTTGCTCTTTTCTAATGATAGTGACAATATCTTTAGTAAGCAACTAATTGTCTCAATCAATAGGAATCTGTGACAGTCCATCCTATTCATTATATAGGCAAGCCAATGTGTATAGTAAAGATAATTTCATCTCTTTGATACTGCTACATCATTTTCAAAGACAAGTTTAAACTGAAATCTTTAAAATGTTTTTAGCCACAGTCTAAATCTCAAGGGGTCCATGTGTATGAACCTTTTCACATCCCTCAGTGACCACAGCGGGAGGCCTGGGTCCCTTGTCACAGACTCAGGGCAGAGGTCACCTTCTCACATGCTGCTGAGAGGCCACAAGGAGAGTCTCAAGATAAGACAAAAAGTCCAAGGTCCTCTGACCACTCAGTAAATCTAAGGACCCAAAGAGCTCACAGTCACATTTGGTGGTTGAGTTCAGGGATGCCACATGTCCTAGGATGTGAGGAATGGTCCTTGGTAAGGAAAAGCAGTCCCACCCATAGGACTGCTTTAAATCCAAGGACCCCAAAGAGCTCAGGTGCAGTTGGAAATCAAGGAAAACCTCAGAGCTAGAGTAAGAGGATGGGAGAGAGAGAGAGCACCAAACCTTGGGCAAAGTCTCAAAGGAGAACATGATGACTGTCACAAAGCTCAGAGGAGCCCTGGGCAGATGAGTGAGAACACAGAGGTGAGGCTCCCTGCTCAGCAGAGGGCTGATGAGTGTTTACCAACAAGGGGAAGAAAAAGAGGATCCCCAATTAGCAGCACGTGCTGGCTTTCCTGGGGTCAAGACTTAAAGATTCCCACCCTGGCTACCAATGTAGCATCACTAGTGGCCCTAGTCTTGCAGATGGGCAGAGATGTCCCCCAGGCTGACCCCAGCACATGGCTCCTTGCACCCGTATATTCCCAGCAGCAGCAGGCTCTGTTTCAGTCCCTTTAACAGGGCAGGATGGGACAAACTATGACCAAGGCATGACCTGTCGACACACATGCATTTGATCATTCATGAACTCAGAGCCCCTGCTGTGAGCACTGAGTGCCACTATCCACCAGGTGCAATACTGGGCCCTGGAGGTAGAAAGATCCAGAAGGGGTAACCAGGAGCTCATCTTCCTACCATTTAGTGCCATTTAGTGATAAAATTCAGACATAGAAGCAGGTCAGTTAGCCACAGAGTGGTGGATATTTCATTACTAATGCTCCCATTTTCTCACTCTGTGCCTCTCACACCTATCTACCCACTTGGACTCCATGACTACACTCTGCTCCTTGTCCTCTCTTCCCCTGCTTCAGAGCAGCAAAACATGACTGACACATCTTAATACTTCCTGGGGAATGAGTGAGGGACTCTTGGCAAGCATCAGGCATTACGCCAAGCAAACTCCAAGCACTACCTAGAGAACAATTCCATAAAGCCAGTCCTAGTGTTACCTCCATTCGGCAGAGGAGAAAATTGAGTCACAGAGATTGGCCAACTTGCCCAAGATGATGGATTCATAAATGACAGGTCCAGAATTATAAACTAGAATTCTGAGCTATTCTTAACCTCACACAGTCTCTGAATGGTCAAAGACCTGGTGGAGAAATAGTAACATTCAGGAAGTAAGGCATACCAAAGACCGTGCACCAGGCACGGAATTAGGACATCAGAATTAATCCCAGTTCTGCAGGAGTAACTGAGGGACCCTTGGAAAGCCACTTGTCTCCCTGGCACTCAATCCCTCACCTGGAAACCAGTCATGCTATCACCTGTGCTGTCTCCCTTGATGTGTAATCAAAGCTCTGCCCAACGGCCTGGTGTGCTCCATTCCTGGGCCCATCTGCTCCCTGACACAACCTTCACCACAGCAGACACAGCAATGGCAAAACTGGAGGTTCCTCATGAGAGGCGAGCTCCCTCTAAAATAATAACACGTGTATTAATCATGGTAATGAGAGCTGTGATTCTATCATTAGTCATAACCCTAACTCTCCCTTGTTGGGCAGTTAGAAAGTGCCCAGCACCATGACCAAGGCTCCTGGTGCACCCCCATATGGGACTTCCACAGTCCTGTTCGGTAAGTCTTCCTATGAACTCATTTACAGTTGGGAAGCAAAGGCCCGGGAAGGTTAAGTAGTTGATGTTGGCTCCCAGCTGTCCCGGGGCTCGAAGGGGAATTTATTTTTCTCTGAATTTGGAGTCGACTGTCACTATCACACTCAGAGTCCTGGAAGGACAGGGAGAACACTTACTTCCCTTGGCTCTGCTGCCTTTCTCAGGGTCTCTGCTCCTGTTGGTCCTGTGTCCCTCTATTTGGAGAATTTCCTTTTTCTACAGCACCCCAGTTGTGCCTGATCTCATGAAGAGAGATCCATCCCCACTCAAGGATGAAGTGACCGAGGAATTCTGAGTCTCCCCAAAGCTCTGTCATGTCCTGCTGCTCCAGCAAGAGGCTCCAACTTTGAGTGGTTTCACTGCAGCCAGTGCCATGGACTAAAGCCTGTCCTCCTGAGGTTCATATTGTGGAATTTCAAGACCCAGTTCCTGCAAACCTGACTGCAATAGATAACAGGGCCTTTAAAGAGGCCACCAAGTTTAAGTGAGGTAACGACTGTGGACTTTAACCCAAAAAGACTGGTGTCCACCGAACAACAGAGTGAGATGTTTGAGGTGCAAAATCTTCGGTGGCATGTTGAGCACAGTTCGGATAACATGCATGACATCCTTTCTCTCAAGTTCTGGGATAGCTTGAGGATACACGAAAGTCCACTGACCTGGGCTCAGACAAAGTGTGAGAAGGAGGGAGGGAGCATTAAGATGAAGGGTAAAGATCCATTCTAGGTGCACGGGACACATCTGGACTCTGTGCCAAGCACTACTTCAGCACTGGATGTGCATCAATTCATCGGGGCCTGACTTTAAAGATGAGGAAACTGAGCATGCAAGTCATCATGTAGGAAGTGAGGTCCATCTGATGGGATCCCCCGTCCATCGGGAACCTGGCTCTTGTCATTACTCCTGGACTCCTCAAAGCCATCTGGTGGAGACAGAACTGTGGACCAGGCACTGCAGCCCGGCCAGGGCTGAGGCAGGAGAGTGTGAGCAGGGTGTTTGTGGGAGCACCGAGGTGAGTTCAGCCTTGCAGAATCTGGGAACAGCTCAAGAAAAAAATGGCTTTGGAGGTGGTCCTTAAAATAACAATTCACTTTGATTAGTTTAGACATGGGAAGGACATTTCTATAAGCCAAATCACAGATGGCAATGCAGTAGACTTGTTGGAATGCTGAGCGTCTAATGGCGATGATCCAGAAGGGCGTGGAAGTGACCTGGCTGAAAACATGAAGAATCTAGGCTCATGAAACCAAGACTTATCTAGGGGTGGATCAGCTTCAGGTTTCAAGAACTGGCTTTGCATCCCAAGCTGTGAGCTCTTTGTCTTGCCAGGGGTGTGCTGCAAAGCATCCAAGCCATTTAATCAGAAAAAAGTACTAAATATTGTTTACCATTCTGGTGACTCTGGGAAGATCATTTCACCTCTCCAGCTTGAGTTCAACATTTATTATTGAGATAAGTCCTTTCCAGGCCTCTTACTGTGAAGTTTAAAAAGAACAGAAGCTGTGAAGCACCCAGGACATTATCCAGCAAACTCTGGGTACTCACTGAACATTAACCTCCTCTCTCCCTTCTCTGCCTGAGCACCTGCCTCGTCCGTGTCCTGTGAGCAAGCTGAACTGTTGAGATGTGGGGTAACCCCACCCTGCCAAGTGACTTAGCATGTACCCTTTGTACCTAAGCCTTCATTTGGGGGCTTGGACCCTTAACTTTTTTTCAGGTTTCCCCAGTGAGCATCTTTAATCCCATTGGAGTCTCTATCCACCTCCAAATTCTCAGATCTAGACTCGCAGGTTGATACTGAGCTGTAACCAAGTCTCAGAGAAAAAGTTGCTCTGTCGTCTAAAGCTAATGTGGCGAGAGGGATAGTTTGGCATGGCCTTTGTGACATTGCCCTAGGCTTCCCTAGTGACATGGTTAACAATGGGGAAAAGTGAGGAGATGAAGTTGGTGAGTCACAGATGGGTTGGGGTGGAGTGGCTACCATGATGTCTATTAGGTAAAGCAGAAAAAAAAATTGATCCCAAATACTTCATATTCAATTTTGAGTTAAGTTTCAATGCTCCTTCATCGTCTGGGCTCTATTAAAATCCTAAGCAGCCCCAGTCATTTTCACTTGGACATCCTGTGACCATTGGCTTGAGCCATTCTCTGTTCTTTCCCTTCTTCTGTTTGCAGTAATATCAAGTTCTCCTACCAATTTAAGAACCTCCATCCTGAAAATGCCATTTTAAAGTCTGGCTTTCCAGCAGATACCTGAGGCTGAAACTACTCCCATGAGTACAGACTTGTAGCTCTTGAGTTCGTTTCTCACACACACCCTCCGGCAGGAAGGTGGCTCATCGGCACCAGGGTGTCGTCTTGGGTACAGGAGGGAAGCAATGAGTAACTGAGCAGCACTGCCCTCCAAGGAGGCTGCTTCCTCCTTTGGTCCAGCTCTCAGGCTCCTTCAGACAATAGTAAATCCACCAATGGGACTTGGTAAGCTCCTGGTCTTGAGGGTTTCTGGAATAACTAATCCTGCAGAACAGAATTCACCATGCCCTCATACACTGGGTAACCACACTTTGTGTGCATTGGATACAAATCAGTCTGTATCTGAGCTGCAGTCATTCAGCTTCTTGAGACATCCCGGACAACGGGATTTCTGAACATATGGGATGTTAGCATGTTGTGGTTGATTACTAGCAGTAAGATCCGGGCAGAGTCATTAGGCTTGCTGAGTCTCAGTTTCCTCCCCAGTAACAGGATATTAACTATGAATACTCCACAAAGTAGTTAGGAGGGTGAGGTGAGTTAATATGGGCAATTACGTTATGGTAATGTTTCAACACATGACTGTCACTCCAAGATGAGTAGTAAGCGCTTTCAGCCCAAAACGCAACCCAGAGAATGAATGCAGCATCAAGCCTTGGCAATGGAAATGGGGCATCTGGGAAAAGGGTGATGAGAGTGGGGTAAGCTCAACCCTGGAGCGTGGGTCATCTCCAAGGACCACACATAGACAGTGATGGGGACAAGCAAGCACAAGGTCAAAGGAGAACGGGGGTCTACAGATGATATTTTTTTTTTATTTTTTTAGATGTCGATAGATGGATATTTTATTCATTTATTTATATGTGATGGTGAGAATCAAACCCAATGCCTCACACATGCTAGGCAAGTGCTCTACCCCTGAGCCTCAACCCCACCCCGTGAGATGTTTTTTGATAACATCCAAAAAACACTGAAATGAGTATCCTGAAACAGACAAAACTCCAAACATATGAAAGTTCTTATAAAACTATGGTGCCACGGCAAGACCTTTGACTCTAGAACTGGGCTCAGTGGGTGATAGACAGAAAAACAGGTGGCAGTTCAGAATCGAAAAGGAAGTTTCTAATCTGATGACCTCCTTCAACCCCAAACAAGTCTTCTAACCCAGCATTTCCCCTCTCCTATTGAGTCATGCACCTGCATATTTTACTTGTATCCTCTTAGGCAAATGAAGGCATACTTTGTTGTACTCAGCAAAAATATTCATGAACAGCCTAACATACATCAAATGTGCATATGAATCATCTCTTATCATTGGCCCACATTAATCTGCTGAGAAGGCTTTAAATAATTCAACTGTAATTTTCCTGGGACCAAGTTCAATGAGCCAAATGCTCTACTGTCCAATGTTAATGTCTACCCAAGAACATAACCAGCAATCAGTCCATTTCTTTCCTGCATCATCAATTTCCCCTTTCATTCTAGATCAGTTTGATTAAAATCATATATAAAATATTTTTCATTAAAGAAATCCTTACTCAATTCTGCATGTTAACTTCCACTTAATCGCCCTGTTTTTTATACCCCAATTACAGTAAAATTTGTCAGAGAACAATCTACCATGACTCTCTCCAAATCCTGTCCTCTGTTCTCTCTTGAAGTCATTTCTGCATCCTTCTCCACAGATAGCTCCTGTTCACTCATGCACATCTTCCATATCGCTCACTTAATGCTTGAACCAGAGTCAACCTGGATTGTACTGTCAGCACTGGGTCTTGACACCAGATTGCTCTCTCTCAGGGTCATTTTCCTTAATTGACTTTCAGGCCATGACATCATCCTGGCGTCCTTCAGGGAGGTCTTTATCCAGTTGACTTTGTTCTTCCTCATCCTAGGGATTTCTTCAGAAGCCTGGGATCTTGGATTTCCTTCACCTAGCCTTCCTTTCCAGGGGAAAAGATCCAGAAGCTGGGTTTCATATGTTATTGCCTATTCCAGCACCTCAGGGGTGTCCCTCTCTATTTCTCCATTTTACCTGCCTTGAGGTACAACTGCCTGCTTAACATGTCCACTTGAAGTCTGAAAGGACATTTCTACAGTTGATTTTCTACTATTTCTCACTCCTCATCCCATCTGTGCTAACAAAAATGTCTGCATTTCTGTTATTGGCAACTTAGCTTTTCTAGTGGTCTCGGTTGAAACCCACAGAGCCATTCTCACTCTTTTCTGTCACCCTTCAGTTGCAATCCACCAGAACTCCTGTTGGCCACTTTCTCCGTAAATCCAGATTCCACCCAGTCTTCACAGCCCACAGTCTGGGACTCAAGTTACCTGCTCTCTCTTGGATTATTGCAATAACACCTAAGTTGTCTGTTTCACACATGGACCAGAAATGCTTTGTGCACAGAAGCAAGAGTGATTCTTAAAGAAGATAATTCAGACGACATCATTCCCCAGCACTAGGGCTTCATAGCCCCATCACTATAGAAGCACAATTATTAGAATGGTCTGTACATGAACTGTCTCTATGACCTCTCTGACCTCAACTGTCCCCTCTCTTACTATTCTAGTTTTTTGCTGCTTTGGGGACACACCAATGTGTTGGCTTTGGATTATACTCTTATACTCTTCCTCCACCAGGATGGCTGCTCCTCTCACGTCTTTATGACTGCTTCTTCACCTCCATCACGTTTCCACTCTATTGTCACTCATGCTCATGTCTTTCCTGATCACCTTCTGAGAACAGACACAACCTTCCTCACTCCAGTACTCACTAACTCCCATTACCTGATTTGATTTTATCTATAGCAAAAAATTCATAGCATGGTCACCATGAGTCTCCTACTCTATTATAAATTCTATGAAGGAAGAATTTTTGTTCTCCACTCAATTTTCTGCACCTGGAATAAGCTTAAAATAGAGTCTGTGCTTCAAACCAGACTTAAGATGGGAGACAGAGAGAGCTGGGGCTTAGGGGATGGTGGCCTGCAGGAGAGACCGTTTCCAAGAAAGCATCTTGGCCAGCATCAACCCAGCACTGGGCAGAGAGGGATCCCCACAATCAATACCTTGCCTCTCTCCTTTCATCTCTAATTTCTTACCCATGCATCCATTAGCTAAATCCAGTGGAAAGCCAGAGGACAAAAACCCATTCAATGCAACTTTCGTAGGAGAGTCTCACGGGACCCCATGGGGGTGAACCATGTTGAGGGTGAATCTGCAGGGGCAGCTGGAATGCTTCCAACAATCAGGAAATAGACAGTGAAGCAGAGAGAGAAGCAATGTCTTAATTATAACTTTAGAACTCACTGAGTTTTCTCCATCTGTATGAATCCCAGGTGTTTCTGCGATGATGTCGAACTTGGGGAGGAGACACTGATTCAGAGGTGTTGTTTTCCATTTTTAATTTTTTTCCACTGTTACTTTCCAATGATTGCGACACTACAGAGCATGTATTTGATTTGGAACATCTATTCCAAAAGGGGTTTCCAGTGACTGTAAATGCACACAGTGCAATAACTAGAGATGCCACCTGCCATTGGAGGGGTGTGCTGCTATTGGATAGGGACATGCTGGGAAGGGTGAAGTCCTCTAAAGTTCTGCTGCACTGTTCTGATGGCCAGGACTGGGATGGATTTGGGTTTTACTGTCTTTCCAGATAACATCAGCCCTCATAAAGGAGGATCTCACAGCCTTAACAATCTCTGCTACAGTCACAGTTACCTGGGACCTCTCCCCTGCCGCCTGGTCCCCAGCCTTCTCATGGCCCTGCCTTACTTGAACACACAGATCTGTGATATCCACCAGGTGAGAGGTTGATATCCTGAACCAAATCCAAAAGTAAGTGAAATGTTTAGGTTAAACCAAGACCCAGCAATTCTTTAACTTCACATTTCCCTCACTACATGCAGTTTTTAAAAAGCACTACTGATGTGCAAATATTATGCATCAGTTTAAAAAATCCCATCCATTTAATCGATCACTAAGCAAAGAAATATAGATTTCATTGCCTGTAAGTAAGAATGTCTTTTTTTTTTTTTTAAATTAATAGCTTGTGATACGCATCAGCAACTCTTTTGGTCTTGTGTCTTCTGAATCTTTATTGGAGAATAAAATGACAATAATAGGAAAAGGATTGCTGATGGTAGTGAGCTTCCTATTTTCAAACCAACTCTCATAGAAACTTAAAAGCATTCTGCCACAGTTGAGCATGCACTGAGTCCAATTCACCAAATGTAGTTTGTCACCAAATGCAGTAGTGTGAAATGGGCTCACGAGCAGAGTGACTGAAATAGTGTGAGGTGCCAAGCTTTGCCCAACATTTTTGAACTGGTTAACTGGGGTAACTGACATGCTCTTCGGGCCTTCCCTCCCAGCTTAGACTGGGCATAGAAGCCCAGGCACCTCCTTCCTTGTACTGTGACATGAGGAGAGAACCAGTGGACATCTGAGATACTCAGAATGGAGTATCCCTCAACACTTGTTGACTAAAAGCAAAAGTCAATTTTCAACTTTCATTTTTCCCCTCTGATTCTGCTAAAAAGTAAAACATTCAGTAGTTGTTTTAGAGAATAGCAGAATATTTTTCTAGAGGTTACTTACAATAGTATATAAGATTGCTTTGCTTTTAGAGAATCTGATTTTTTATTTAATTAAGAAATAAACTGGGAAATAAAGTAAGTTAATAACCCTCTCCACCCCCAGAAAATGTGGATGCCCTAATCCTTAGAACCTGTGAATATGTATTTCTACCCATAATGGGGACTTTGAAAATGTGAGGAATTTGGATCTAGTGAGGAGAGGATTATTGTAAATTACATAGCAGGCCACACTTAATTCTTAAAGGGAAGAACCTTTCCAGGCTGTGATCAGAGTGAGATCAACTCTAGAAAAATGGTCAGAGAGATGTGATGTTGCCATCTTTGAGGATAAAGAACAGGTCCATGGACCAAGGAGCATGGGTGGGTGGCCGCTCAAAGAGAGGAAACGAGGTCTTCCCTAGACCCTCCAGACATCTAGATTTATCTTGGTGAGTCCCCATGGGACTTTTTGACCCCCCAAATAAAATAATAAATGTAAGTTGTTTTAAGCTACTAAGTTTGTGGTACTTTGTTATGGCAGCAAAAATAAAGCCAATACGGGGAATTGACTTACCAAGATTTTCCCACTTTACATAATGTTTCCAGCAGCATCTGTACAGCCACATTAATTTAATTTTCTTGGAATGTGCCTTTGTGACGCTTTAGTAATGAGCTGGCCACATTCTAATTTCACCTTCCCTTCAAAACCAAGATGGGATTTGGAGTTTGGAAAAACCAAAGTAGAGTGTTGCCATATTCACCAAATAATGAGCTTAGTCTGATCATGTTCCAATATAGGTGCAACATGCATGTACAAAAAAGTGTATTCACTGATTGCTGAAATTCACATTTAATTGAATGTCTTATAATTTTTCTGGTAACCCTAACTGTTGTACATATAAGTGGACCATAGGTGAGTGGGTCCCAAATGACAGCGATTATAGTTCTGTAGAGACTTTATAGCTCCAGGCCCTGCCCCAGTGATTTTGTAATAATTAAGTCTTTATCTCTTGCATAGGACAGAGAAATGAGTGTTTCGGGTTTCTAAGGAAATTCCCAACGTGTAAGTCATACTTAAAGAGAGGTTCTCCACTGCATTGTTCTGATTCACTAGGGCTGGAAAAGGCTTCAAGGTTTTCTGTTAGCAAGCATCCCCAGTGACTTGGATGAAGAGTCTGTGACTCATACCTTAAGAAACCTGGACTTGACCTCTCTGGTCCTGTGGCAATGCTGAGAACTTCCCAACTCTGCACTTGATTTATGAGGCTTATGTGACTTAGGTGCATGTGCTGTAGGAGCTCACCAAACACAAATTGCTAAGTACATTGTCATCAAATCCCTTCTCTAAGCTCCACCATTACCCTGAAGCCTTTCTTGCTCACCTCTATCTTCTAGTAGGACCAGCAGTTCAGGCCACACAGCCTCCAAAGTAAACTCCATCTGACTTATTCCTGCTGATTCCTTCCGGGGTGTCAATGTTGCTGTCCTGAGTTTTCCATTTATAGATGGAGAAGACACAGTTCACTCCCTTATTTTTTTATTTAATCGTCCTAATGGACCTGAAAGTTTGGAATTTTTGCCTCCACATTATTCCCATTGGTAAATTTCAGAGAACACATTCATGGTAGAGGCAGACACGGGTGACTTTGTGTCTCTCTGACTCTGGGCCCAATTCACTTTCCACCACACACACTGCCTCTCCTGCAAACAGACCAGGGGCAGATCCCATTTCTCCAGACAACAGCATTCATACTTTTATATGAACTGGATTTTCAATTCCTCCCTCTCCCTCCCCAGCCCCACTCCCCCATGAGGTCCAATGAGTGAGCAGCCGCAGCTCAGGGGAAATGAACCTTCTGGAAAATGCACTGAACGCGGAAGAAAGACTTTGTCCTCCTCACCTTAATCTTGGCGCCTGCACTTTCCCAATTCCTGCTTGGAAGGACATGAATCCACTTCTGCAGGCATCCGTCCCCCTATTCTAGGGCCACCTGGGGCTTGCCTGAATGGCCCAGGCCCACTGGGTTTGAGAGTCAGGAAATTGCTGGCCGCAGGGTCAGCAAGGCCCTTCGTGGAAAAATAGCTCCCATTGTTCTGACTACAGAAAATAATATCTACAAATATCCTAAAACTGCCTGCAGGAACAATAGCAGCACACAGTCCTGCTTCCCCAGCCCCTACCCCACCTAGCAGGGCTTCACACGGTATGGACTCACCAAACGGTCTGCTTAACGAGGGAAAAGCCCCAGCTCTATGAGAGTTTTCCACTTTCCCAAGATCTCAGACTGCCGTGCTTGGTGCATAGGCAAGGACAGAGATTTTGGAATTGAAAAGAACTTGGTTCTAATTGTAGCTCCGCTCCATCACTTGACAGGTGTACCATTGTGGTAGGTGTACCATTGTGGTAGGTGTACCATTGTGGTCAGTGCTCTAGCCTTCTCAGGCTTCAATCATGGCGGGCACTCTGGTGGATGCTTTGCATGGCCTTTATCATGGACACCAGGACCCTGTAATTCTCAGAAGTGCATTTTCATGGCTCACCTTGAGGAAGTTCCAGGGTTCTGCTCAGCACTCTGGCAGAGACGGCTCCCTGATGACCAAACACCTGCAGGTGTAGGAGACAGGAAGCCACCCACACTGCCATTTGGCAAGCTGAAGCTTGTTGGCATCAGCATGGCCCTCCTGATACACCTAACAAGCTCATTCCACGTCAGTGCAACATGCAGGTCACCTCCAGAGAGTGGGAGGTTGTCGGCCACTGTCCATCTCCACCTGAGGTAACCTCAGTGTCATCAGGACACACCCCTGCAAGGGACGGTATGCAGTGGGATGACTTGTAGGGAACAGGATGGGAGGGGTTGATGTCTAGGGAAGGATGACAGACCCAGACCTACAGGAGACATAGAAACTCCAGGATGGCAAGCAGGGCCACAGACCCCAATTCAAAGTCCAGATTGAGGTGTGCCAATGCCTTGTCCAGAGGACTCTGTCCCTCAATTTTTCTACCTCACATAATGCTTACATTACTAGCTGGCTCTTAAAATGTTTGTGACATTTTACTGTACTCACTGTTTCCTCCAAATCTTTCTATGGTAGAAATTGCATGGACTGATTGCAAACAAAGGCTGAATTACCTTGTAAGGCATGGTCCAGGCTGGGAATAACGCTGGTCAGCCTCAGTTTCCTCACTGTGGAATGGTAGGAAGTTTGGGACAGTCATGATACATATTAAATAGGATTGGTTGTAAACCGTCTTGCAAGCTATAAAGGTCATAAGGTTTGCTTCTTTATTTTTACTATTTCATTTTATCTTCTTTTGTTTTTCCTCCAGCCTTTCTTCTAGCACCCAAAGGGAAGGACAGAAACACAGGGTCACAGGGTAAGGTTGTATTTCTCAGGAACAGATAATCTGAAGTCCAGCTGGGCAGGTAGGTGGAGCCAGTTAGAAACTGAGGAAGCTCCGCTCAGCAAGTGGTTCTAACATTGCTCATTGGGTGAGTCTCTCCCTCTCTCTCTCTCTCTCTCTCTTTCCTTCTTTCTCTCCCTCCCTCTTCCTTCATACTGGGGATAGACTACAGGGTGCTTTACTACTGAGCTACATTCCAGTCTTTTTTTATTTTGAGATAGAGTCTTGCTAAGTTGCAAGGCTGATCTCAAACTTGTGAGCCTCTTGCCTCAGCCTCCAGAGTCACTGGGATCATAGCCATGACCCACCAGACCCAGCTTCTCTGGTGACATTCAGAGCAAGCAGGAGACTCGAGGGGTGATTTGGCGACTGATCAAGATAGAGTGAGAGGCCTCATTTCTATTTCTTCTGCACAACACAGGGGATTTAGAAATGTCTTTAAAAGACCACTTTGTATACGGTCAGAATTGAGTTAATTCATTTATTGTGAAATAGTTGTTTCTAATGCCTGTCGGAGAGTATGCTAGGCATTTAGAAAAAAGCAGTAAGCAAGACTGATGCTGTCTTTCCCTAGGCCAGCTGGAGTAGAACATGTTAGGAAGAGAAACATAAAAAGTTAGAAAAGTATGGATTAGCATTTTATTCTGGGTGCATATTGCTGCCTAGTTTTTATTTCTTGCAACTTTCATCATTCCGCAAAGTTTGAAAAGGTCTGATCCACTCGATAACTTTAGCATTCACAGAAAAAGAGCAGAGACCAAATTATATTTGGTTTATATAAGTATTTATAGATTTTCTCAGGGATATACCAAGATTCCTCCAAGATCACAGATTGAGAAAGCAAGGAGGATCTAGGATCACCAGTTGCCCTCTTTCCTTTCACCTTGAACGAGTTTTTCAAATAATGAATCCAATATACGTAGGGAAGAGGAAAGACAAACAGGGGGAGAAAGCTTATGTTTTCATTTGAGCCCCTAGATCCAGCAATTCCTGACGTCAGTAAAAGTCCATGACCTAGCACCCAAACTAGTTGGAAATGGGAATCTATTTTTGCAACAAAAATAGGCATGATTGATAGAATTATAACTGCACATGCAAGGTTCTATGAGAAAAAGAGGTTCTTGGAGCAAGAGAAGCTTCTTGGAAAAGTAGCATATAAGAGGAGGCCCAGGAGGGGAAGTGAAGGATCAGTGAGGAGGCAGAGAGGAGGTGGGACCTGGTGAACTTAAGGGCCTTAGAACTGTCACCATGAATAGAACAGACTTTCCAAGCAGGAGGAGCACAGGTGTGGATATGGAGGAGGAAGAAATAAAGGAAGCCAGGGAGGAAACAGGAGCCACTGACTTCTGTCATTGTTACCTCATTATCATAAGCACGTCACAATTTTTCTTTCATGAAAATTAGAAATATGCCTAATTCATAGGGATGATGTGAAAAAAGGGGCCTATTAAGCAAATGGGCCTGAAGCCCTCCTATGACACCATCTGCACTTGCAGCCAAGTTATTTGCAGAGAAGGAGGCATCCATACCCCAGAGGCTGGGCCCTCGGCTCTCCCAGAGGCCTCTGGTCTTCTGCCAGTGTAAAGGCCCCTGGCTCAGACCAGGTAGGGAGCAACCAGCAAACAACCAGTGGCCCAGTCTGAGCAGAGCAGACACTGACGATGCTCCATGCAGTACACAGAGCCCACAGGGCACACACTGTAGCCACCTGCCCAGACCTGTCATTCTTAGCAGTGTGAAAGTGGAGGAAGTAGCAGCCCACCATCCTCAACTCCTTTAATCAGGAGAGTGTGTTTTCTTCCTGGGTAAAGCCATCCACAGTGCATATCAGGTCACAGTGAAGCCCTCAACACTGCTTGGCATTGGCGAGCAATTAATAGGAGTTAACTTTTACCACCGGAGGACAACTGAGACACAATTGAGAAAGTCCACAAGCAATATGCAGAGCCAGGACTGAGTACAGAGGAACTGATTAATTCACTCATATTTATTATGCACCTTCTGTATGGCAGGCCTGGTTGTAGGCCCTGGTGAGATTCTAGACACAAGTACATAAAAGCTTATGTAAATGGAAATAACAGAGAAGCCAACAAGCATTCCTTTCCCTATAGATTCTACCTCCCCCTGGAAGGGATGAAAGAAAAAGTAAACACATACATGAACCAGGTGGAGGTAAGTGTTATGGGGAAACACAGGCTAGAGTAAAATGGTGGGGAGAGATACGAGGTCACACTGGGAGACATATTCTAGAAATGGTGGCAGAAAAGTTCTCCAACCTTGTGGGAGCTCAGAGTGAGGCACAAGAGTCAGCTCTGTGGAGGCTGGGCTCACAGGACGTGGGAAAAGGGTAAAGTCTGGGCATTTTCCCCAAGGGTAATGAGAAGCCTTTGGAGAGTTTGTAGGAAGGAGGGAAGTGGTATGGTTGACGTTTGCTGATGATCTCTGTCTTCTTGAGCTGGGGCTGCCAGGACAGTGTACCTGACTGGAGGCTTAAGCCACAGCAATCTGCTCCTCATGTCTGCAGGCAGCAGGTCTGGGATCAGGACACCAGCAGGGTTCCTTTC
The DNA here is from genome assembly GCA_020662805.1 of Glaucomys volans. NCBI lineage: Eukaryota > Metazoa > Chordata > Mammalia > Rodentia > Sciuridae > Glaucomys > Glaucomys volans. Next base: position 69,965 of record JAJEJO010002121.1, on the reverse strand, counting down.
TCCAGGCGCCTCTCTCCTCAGCTTGTGCAGGGCCACCTCCTCCACACGTCCTTAGAAGGGATTTCCACTGTGCATCTTCACCCCAAGTCCTCTTGCTATGAGGACACTAATTACAGATGACTAGGGCTCATGCCAGACCTCATTTCAATTTCTCATCTCATTAAATAACATCTCTAAATGCAGTGACATTCTGAGGAACACTGGAGAGGATTGCTCCAACAGGAATTTGGGGGACATAATTCATCCCATAACACTGGCTCTGGCTACGGCAGGGTGAACGGCAGTGTGGAGGAGGCAGTGGAGCAGCACGAATCTGGGGGCCAGTGAGAGGCTCTTTCTACTCTGCATGGTGGAGAGGGAATAAAAGCATGGGCAAGGGTAGGAGCAATAGGGTGGTGAGAGGTGGCCAGATCTGGGCTGTATTTTGAAGATCTAACTGACAAAACCTATAAATTGATTGATAGCATAATGCAGGGGAAATACAAGTAGTTGAACAAAACACGTTGGCATTTACCAAGATGAGGGAGATAGAGGAAGAATTGTAAAATTTGAGGATCAAGAATTCTCTTTTGGCCATTGTACATTTGACATGGTTTTTAGAGGTCAAGGGGAGGTGTGAACCTGGGTCCAAGGAAGACATCAGAGTTCAGTCACTGAGGCATATTCCACCTGAGGAGCTGTCAGCATGGACGAGTTCCCAAGGGAGAAACTCCAGGTGGAAGGAGAGCCGGCCACAGAGTTCCGCAGACCCCACTGCATCAAGGGAGGATTGACGATTGTCTTCTCACCAAGAAAAGGAGACAGAGAAGGAAAAGGAAGTGGAGCAATGAAGTCCTGGAAGCCAGGTGAGGAATGGTCTAAAGATAGATGGATCAATGTGCTACCAGCTACTGAGAAGCGGCTGACAGGGCAACACCAAAGAGAGCTGAAGAACTGACCTTTGGATGTGGCAGGAGGGAAATTGTGAATGACCTTTACAGGAGGAGCTTCAGACAACAGTGGTGGTGAGACTGAGACCTGAAGTGAAAACCCAAATTCAGCAAGTGAGTTTGTTGAAAATCTTTGCTACAAGACAAAGCAGAGAAATAGGGCTGCAGTGGAGGAAGTTCTGAGTGGCAATGAAAGTTTAGGGAGTATTTTACTTTTTATCTGGGGAATATTAGAACATGTTACTAAATCATTAAGGAAAAATCAATTCTAATGAAGGAATACAGGAAATAATTTCAGAGAAAAACAACAAAGCAAAATACCTTACACAGAAAAATCAAATGGGACCCAGTGTCCAAGTGATGGCTTAGCATTTGATGAGATCAGAGACAGCTCATCTGAGGAAGAAGGCCTGGGGTAGGAGAGTGGGGGCGATTTCATGTGAGCTGCATTTTAATCTGGTGCCTGAATCTGTGTGGACCCTGCTATAGGTATTCTACTCTGCTTATCTGGGTGCAGGTAGAACCCTCTGGATTCTTTAGCTCTGTGCATAGAACAAATAGCTAGAACTACAAACTTGTTGTGCAACCCAAAATTAGTACTTCGAACTTATTGACCTTTCTTTGCTCTACAAACATTTTCCATCAGTTCTTTTGTACATTGCCAAGTGCGTTTTGTTTCAGCCACTAAGCTTCCTCGTAGGCTTTACACTCATCGAACAAAAAAAGAATAGAAGCTTATCAATGCCTGCCTCCCGTTTGAAGGCTGTGCTGTCAAATTTCCAATGAGACCGGGTGAACCGACTGGCCAGGACCAAGGGCGGAAAATCCCGAATGAAGAGGGGGACAAGGGGAAGGGCATGAGAATCAGGCTTTAATGCCTGCCATTCCCTGCAACCCAGTTTTGGGGAAGTTTGCTTGGTGATTACCAAGTATGTTCTTCTGAAAAGAACCCATGCTTTGCAGACAAAGGCCACTGTGTGAATAGCAGCTGCACCCCAAGTCTTGCATGTCAACGAATTAACTTTTCTGAGATTCCATCTCTCCATGTGCAAAATGCTACTGCAAGCAGGCCTCAGAAGGAGGCTTTGCAGGTTTAAAATGTCCCTAAGTAGACATCTGGGCCTACAGCAGGTGCTCAATTAAGGGCTCCGTCCTCTGAGTGATCCTTTCCATGTTTAAGTTAATTAAGTGTACTGACCCATTGCTAAATAAGTTCATGCACTGAAGTCAAACAGCACCTTCCTGAATTTCAGGTAGGTGTTTTCAAGACAATACGTATGATACATTATTCATAAAATTCTCCCTGCTGTCCCAGAGCTCATCACTGTCCAGGAGACAACGCGTGACCTGTGAATAGCTACCTATTCATTTATAACTGTGCTGATGCACTGGTACGGTTAGTGCCAGCCTCCGTAGCCTTTACCTGGACAGCAGACGGAGATTCCGAATGCGCCAGGGCACTGGCTGCAGAGACTGTGTTATCCCTGCCACGTGTGAACTTGCATGCCTCCACTTTTGTAGGAAAATTCTTTTTAAGATGCCCATGGGGATGTGTGTGAGGTGAAACCTCTCTCCCCTTATAGCAATGACATAGCTGGACATTTCAATGACACATACATTTATTAAGTTTTTCAGCACTAATTTAGGTAGTTATATAAGACCAAGACCTTTCTTTCATGGATATAATGGGGTGATGGGAAAAATTGATTGTATAAATGATGAAATATACTAAATTCACATACTGAAATATGTACTGTAAAACACAACCAGAATAAGAGAGAAGAGCTTCAGGAAGCTCTGGTGTAATGCCAAAATCCATGGGCTTTCCATGGCAGGAGTTGGCCGCCTGCTGTCTGTGGGCAGATCTACCTGAGGTTTTGTTTTTGTACATAAATTGTTAAGCACACTCACACCTCTATTGGCATAATGACCATGGCTCCTCTTCAGCTACAACAGCAGAGTTGAGTGAGAGCGATCCTGAGACCCACAAAATCAGATCTGTTTACTATGTGGTTGTGTATAGGCTTCTGGCCTCTGGGTCACACCCTCTGGGCACAACACAGTCTGATCTCTATGACCAGTTCCTTCAGTGAGGCTGGATACAGCTGAGAGCAGCAGAAAGCCCAGCCAGAAAATGGGAGAAATGATATATTCTCAAAAAAAAATAAGAAGCTGGCAGTAGAGGAGTCTCTAAGTGAGCCAAGTTAGAAGCCAAGTGTCATCACAAGAATGTAGATGCTCTTCTCTAACATCTTCCACAAAGCTTGTTCTTATTGGCCCAGGATGGCCATCCCAGCTCCCAATTCCACATGGAATGACAGTGTCCAGATGGGAGAAGGAGAAGCAACCACATCTTGTGCTCCACTTTGGGACAAGGCAACTTCCCAGACCCTACTACCACATTGTTCCTTGGTGTGCCACTGGGTAACATGCCCATATTCAAACCAGTCTGTCACCAGGATGACCAGGTCAACATGACAGAAGAGGTTGACTCCTGGTTCACCCCCAGAGACTGAGGATAGATCCACTTTATTAGAAGCAGGAGACACCCTCATGTGATGAAATGTAAAATTTAGTAGTTATTCAGAAATAAGAACGGAGACGAAGAAGAAGACCAAGAGTATCTGGGACATAAATTAAATAGGAAAAAAAAATACGGATGGAGGTTAGTGGCAAAGCACCCCTGGGCTCAATCCCCAGTCAAAAATAATAATAATAATAATAATAGTACTAGTCATTCTAGGCCACCAGCTTTTCTTTGCTTGCCAAGTATACTTTATTTTAGTGAGTAAACTTCCTGGTAGACTTTCCACTCCTTGAAAAAAAAGGCCTAGGACATGGATAAAGTTTATCAATGCCTGTCTCCCTTTTCAGAGCTGTGCTGTAAAAGTTCCAGTGAGAACCAAGAGAAGTCCATCAACCTCAGCCTGCGCCCTCTCAGACCCCCGCCCCCGAGATAATGAGGAAAGCGAGAGAGGCAGAGAAGTTCTCACTGAGAATGCTAATCCAGTGCAGAGGCTTAAGACTCAAGGACAGTGAGGTCCAGTGAAGCCAGGAAAAGTGCCCTTGTCCTCATACTGCCTGGCCTACCTCGGCTGGACGAAAGGCCAATCAACTAAATGCTGCTCCTCTCGCTTCATCTGCTTTCGGCAGCCTACACAGCACAGGGAGCCCTACGTAGGGAAATGGTTGCAAAATAGACCACTCTAAACAAGTGTTCACCTACACTGTGTGTGTAGGCTGTACAGGAGTATGTGGTCAGCAACTTGTGAGCTCTCCATGCTCAGGGTCCCAGCCTGTGAAGCCCTGGACCTGGTCTAAGGGTTAAGGGGTGAACAAGCTCCCTTCCCTTAGGAGGCACAGAAACCAGGAGGAAGCAAAGGTGCTCTGGGGAGGGGATTCTGGCAAGGGTGACTGCGGAGCAGGGAAAGTAGCCAAGTGAGGAAGGAGGGGCGGTGACTCATGCAGACAGGCCAGAGAGGGCTCAGAGAGGGAAGCGAGGCCTGCCAGGTCTTGGTACATGCCATTGGACTCTCAGATCTACATTAGGAGCCAGGAGACCCAAGTGTGAGGCTCAGCTCTGAGGCAGCCATATCACCTGTCTCCCCACTCATTCATTCATTCAGAGTCTCTCTGAGGCTGAGACACCCAGAATGTCTGAATTGTCTTGATACTTCCCATGTGCTAAACATGAGGCAAACTGACACCGCCAGATATCACTGATTGATAGTGACTCATTTGACAAAATAAAGTGCCACTAAAATATTTACCCCAGCCTGAGGTTTATAAAAATAATTCAGTAGGTTAGTATAGCAGGGGTCATCAAAAAATAGGGCCCAGTGACCAATTTCCTTGAGAAAAGCTTCTCCCCCAGTTCTCTGACTCTGTTACTGCCTTTGTAATTCCATTCAGTGGTGATAGAAGCAGTGTAGATTTGAGGACACTTTATGGTAAGACTGAAGTACCTCATGGTCTTCATTACAGTGCTCAATTCCTTCACCAGTTTAACAAGTATTTGCTGCGAGGGAGAACATATGACGAGATGGACAGGAGGGAAAGAAACAGACTATGATTTGCCAGCATGGTCTGGGCAGCCTCAGGGCTAAGACAAGTACTAAAGAAATATGAACAATTCCATTACTCTGTATTGTGCTAGGGGCTTTGAAGAAAAAACAATCTTTCTAGGTCTCAATTTCTATATTTATTTTAGAAAGGGAGGGAGATGGAAAAGCACATCTCCTGATTGACCCAGAGGTCAGCAGTACCACATGCCATCAGGCCCTGGACCAAGCTGAGCAGGCAAACTGTAGAAAAGGCAGACAGAGATGGCTGCAGGTCAGAGGGTCGGGGGACTGCTGGGGACCCACGAGGCAGAGCTGGGAGCAGTTATTCAAGTCCCAGGAGCCTGGGAAGAAATAGAGAAAGAGGAGGGGAATGATGAGTACCCTTCCTGTTTGGAGAATTTCAGAAGGCAGGGGGTTTGGGGAGGCCACTATAGCAACTCATGACCTCACATATGAGAAGATTCCACCGAGACCCAGACTTAACAGATCCTTGCAAGGCAGAGAGCAAGGAGGTGGCTCTGGAATCCTTGGAATGGCACTTTAGGGAGTCTGGGACTCAGTGACTTTCCAGAAAGGCAGGCTAGCTGAGTCAGAAAGGTCTTTTCTCCACCCAACATGGCCTGCTATATATAAAGGTTCCTCACCATGAAAAGGAACAGAACAGAAGCCAATCAGCCTTGACCTTTAGAGATCATGAATCTAAACCCCAGAAAGATGGAGTGCATCTGTCCAGTGAGTAATTTTAGCACTGAACCAAAACTGGGAAGGGGGAGGTTGTAGAGAAGGGATATGGAGGGGGACACCACTTCCTAGAACAGGTTACACGGCTTGTGATTTCACAGAAAGCAGCTCCCTTGGTTTGGTGTCTCTCTACTGAGAAGAGAAGTCTGCCTCGAAAATGTAACTTCTGCACAGCAAGAATCAGAGCATCTTGTGTTTCTCTTCCTCCGTGTCCTCTCTGTACCAAAGTCTGGGTTCTTCGTTTCCCAGAGCTGAGTCCTGCATAAGCTGAATAGTGCTGGTGACTGTGAGTCAGCACCCAAGATGTTCTCATGATGCCCAGGCTAAGTGGCAATCACTTGCACCTAGAGGAAAATGAGGAGAGCCCCGCTCCTTTCCCTCACTTCCCAGGTTAAAAGGCAGATTTTCTATTGCCTTTGATACCTCAGCTTAGGCTTCCTTAATACCCGTATCATGCTGCCTGATAATGGAATGAATCTCTGGAAGGAGGCTTGTTCATTAACATCCTAAGCACCTTTTAATTTCTGCCATCAACTTTCACTTTCTTCTTCACCCTTTCCGAACACTCTTGCTTTGATGTCACCCCAAACTCACTCATTTGGACTATGTTCTTTATAATTCTTGTGTCTTATATTTCCACCATCCCAAATGACAAGAACAACAAAGCTCTAGAGAAATTCTGCTCTGATTTGCCTCTTCCAAATTCCATCTTTGAGAAAAGGCATGATTCTGTCATTACATTTTTCTTTTTTACAAGAACTCATGTGTTATGGTTAGTAGTTTGCCCTGGAATCTATCTATAAGCTTTTAGAGTAAGTAGATGAAACACTTGTAAAAACACAAAGTTCTCCTTTGCAATTTAGAGTCCTCCAGTTGCATTTGGATCATTTCACCTATTCACTCAACAGAACTAGCATTTCAGCAAGTTATGCACAATTAACTCCACAGGAAAGGGAGACCCAACATTTCTAACTGGCTCAGGAAGCCAACGCCCGAGTTTTCCAGATTATTTGTTCAAAGCCTTTCCAGATTATTTCTGTTGCCTTTGATACCACAGCTTAGGTTTCCCTAGGCAATAAAGACAGGCAGGCTATCAATAGGTCTTAGAATTCAAAACTCATGCTGGATAACAGTGTTCCTCATTAGAAATAAATAAGGAAATTGAGATAAACAAATTTAAAATGGCTACATGCATACACTCCCTAATTACAAAGAATAATCATCATACATTGTATCAAAATCTGCCATAATTCCAATGAACTAATGGAATTCAGAATCTGAAGCTGGTCTAAGTTACTGTACTTATTATTTCTGTATTTTTTCTCATTGATGCCATCAGTTTCTTGAGGTGAAGGATTCTTTTATTAACCTCTGTGATCCATGATCAATAAATTGGCTGAATTAGAGAATTAAATACAATGAAGAAAATGTCTATTATATTGAAGCTATCATAAAGATTGGGTAAGGCCTCATTCTTTTCTAATATTGAGAAAAGTGAGCCTTTCATCTTCATGAAACTGATTCTGACATCATTTTGGAGAAAAAGACGGAAGATTTGGAGTTTGAGCAGACCTGAATTTAAATCCACACAGAACTTCTTGCAAAATGTTTTTAACAGTTTCTTCATATCAGTTAGTTACCCAGCCTGAGTCTCTTCATTTTATAAAGGAGAATAATAATCCCTCCCTGGTGCAAATGTAATATTTAATGTATCCAGCTAAATGACAGGGAGTGCTTATGAATATTCCCTACCCTTAAAATAAAACTCCACACTTCTCTCCATGTTGATTTTGCAGACAGCTACAACTTGAATTGCCACCCAGTGTCTACGATGAGATCCTAGACAAGTCACTGAGGTCTTCTGGGTCCCAGGTTCTCCTGCTATATAAGAAGAATCATAAAATGGAAAGAAGGAATGAGATTTTATGTCCTCGGCCACCCCATTCAGCTCCTGACATTCATTCTTCTATAATTGTGGTGCATACCTCTATTTTCACAGGTAACATTTATTGGGCAAAGAAGGTTTTTCCTAGTTTTAGTATGCTTTGTGGAGGTCCAAGTTCAATTTCATATCAGAAATTATGACTCTGACAGAAACTGGACTACTTAATTGATTTCTGGAGGTTGGAAGACATGGTGTTGGTAGAGGTTGGGAAAATGGTATCAGGATGTTAGGGAAAGAAACAGGTGAAGTCATTCAAGGGACAGGCACAGATCTGAAACTTGAGCTAAGACAGTAAGCTTGGGAAAGAGGTGAAGCAATCAGGGTGGGAGCATTAAAGAAGAGAATGGTAAATAAAAGTTGGTATTTGGAACAATGGGGAAGCAGGTAAATGATTATTCAATGAGCCCTACCAGGAAGTGGACTTTTCTCAGTTTATCTTCCCTGTGGCACATAATTGTCTCAACCTTTGGTAGGGCCTTTTCAGCAAAAAGTTTAGGATACAAAGGGAATGCAAGCCATCGAGCTGGGTAGTATGCAGGGAATTCTAAATTATGCTGTTGCCTGAGTTCTTCCTCTCAGATTTGAGGCAGCAAATGAAATTTTCATTCAGTGACCATGTCCTGCAGGGCATGGTGTTTGATAGCCTCTGCAGAGGGCTGTCAGTTAGGGTAGTTGGTTAGACATTGAAACACACATGCCCAAAATGTAAACGTTTTACTTGATAAAATTAGGTAAGCAATATTCAGCCAAAATATGGAATCAGCCTAAATGCTCACCAACTAATAGATAAAGAAAATATGGTACAAATATGCAAAGGAAAACTATTCAGACATAAAATGAATGAAATCCAATCAACTGTGGAGGGAACTGGAGATCATTACGTTAAGTGAAATAAGCTAGGTGCAGAGAGGCACAGGCTGCATGATCTCATGCATATTTGGAATATCAACAATTATCTAATAGAAGTTGAGAGTAGAATAGTGCTTATCAGACCCAGGGAGGAGAGGGGAGAGGGGAAGGGGAAATGCTGACGGAAGGGCACTAAGTCACAGTTCCATTGGATTGAGACATTCTGATTTGCAATGGTGCAGTAGGGTGGCCATAGAGAACAATAATGGACTACACATTCCAAAAATCAAGAAGAACCCATCTTGAATGTTTTCACCATAAATAAATAATAAATATTTGAGGAGATAGATGTTTAATTTAATTTAAATATCACACAATGCACAACCATAGGAATGAAAAGTTGTACCTCATTTATGTACAATGAATCAAAATGAAGTCGGTAAAAATTAAAAAATAAAATAAAAGAATAAAATTTAGTGAATTGGTCAGAAAATGTTAAATTAAAATTATTGAAAAAACAAAAAAAGTCACAAAGCACCCCATTAATATGCACAAATTTTTATGTTTCTATTTATGCCTATTTTTTAATCTAATTTTTTAAATAGTTTTTTTTTAATTTTGTTAAAAGAATAATTGAGTCAAATCCCTCTATAAGGAAGCAATAGACGTGTGGGGAAGGAGCAGATTTCTTCATAGGAAATGTTGAAACATGTTTAAGAGGGCATTTTCACTATGCCATCGCCAAAGGAGGAGCACATCTAATTGAAAATGTGTTTTGGAAAAGTTTGGACCTTTTTATACTTTCTGTTAAATTGTAAAATCAGTCTAACTTCTTATGTGTGATTTTATGGGATTTCCCTGTGTTGCTATTGTCAGCAGGATCTTATTTTCTCTTGCAGTGTTACATGTCCAACATGGGAGGCAAATATGAAAGTCACATCATGGAAAATGAGGAAGGTCTTTAAACTATGAGGAGTGAGCAAAGTCGACTTAAACATCCAAGCACTTTCCCTCATTGTCAGGTAAACAAGCAGAAAACGTTTTGAGCAGGAAAGAAGAAATGCAGACGCCCTTGAACAGTCAAATTCCACTCTAAGTTAGTAGCAGGATTGCTGAATCATACAGAAGTTCCATTTTTATTTTGTTGAAGAGCCTCCTTATTATTTTCCGAAACAGTTGTACTAAAGTACATTCCCACCAACATTGTGAAAGCCTCCCTTTCCTCTAACAAAAGCGATATTCTTTTTATTTAGCAAACTATAATGATTTTCAAAAGGAGAATGAGATAATCCCATATTCACAGAGTGTAAGGAAACACATTCCACTCTGGAGATACATGACCTCTTTTGCTTTTAGTTTTCTCTTTTAACTTAACACCATCATTTGTAGAAATTTATCCTAAGGAAATAACCATGGCTAAAAAACATACAACTACAAAACTGATAAATCTCTGTGTGTATCTGTAAATATGCTTACATATGAGTGTTTATACATATATATGCATATATTTATATACTAAAACTATACAATATATACATATGTGTAAGTGTATCATAATATGCTTGGAGAGTCTATGAGAAAAATTGAAAAGATGTTCCCAAAGAGCTAGAGCCAATATGACAAAGACTGTAAAGCTAAGTGGTCCTTGTTTTTAATCCTATATTGCAAACTCTTCAAAGACCCAGACAATTCTGGGTTTTAGAGGGACAAGGACACCTTCTGGCCATTTCCTGCCCTGGTGTGCCTAATATTAAAAGGAGAAATACAGAGCCTCTAAACAAACATCTGCAACACATTGTGCTCAGAAGAAAATGTGAACTTGTTGGATGACAGAATAGGCTAAATTCTCTGTGCCTCTATTTCCTGCTCTAAAACGTGAATGTGGCTGGCATTTTCCAATGATTTTTGATCTAAGGAAACTTTTGAAATTACACCATATTTTTGGAACACAAAAAGCATGTCATGTAAAACAATACACACTTTTTATTTAGAGTGAATTTTAATAACCGTTACAGAGAAATAGATGTGCTCAGTATAAAAGTTTAATCTGTAATAGCATTGAATATATTGCAACTGTAAAGTGAAACTGTAAGACAAGATGTCTAGTGTAGACCAGAGCCCCTCAGATTGTGGGCTCTACTGCTGGGAGCAGGTTCAATGCTGATGCTCATGTATCAGGATTCCCCTTGCTTGGTGACCTTTGGATTTCTTAAGGAATGCTGAGGTTTCATTAAAGATAGCTTGTCTCCTATATTAGGAATCATATTAAATACACTTCATATGTTTTCTTACATTAATTCTGAATGACACATTTTTTAAGAACAAAATGCTACTTCCTAGTGATTTTTCACCCTAGCATCTATTAATAACTCTTGGAGTGCAGGTGATATAGGACAGGTTTGTATTGGTTTTCAAAGCCCCTAAGAAGACAAAGCCCACAAAATCTTTTGTAGACCTGGAGCTCATAAATAGGAAACTGCACTTTCTGGAAGGAGGGTTTTACGTATGGAAGCATGACTGCCTCAGTCCCTCCAAGGAGCCCCTGTCAAGTCCACCAGAAAGCAAGTGCTCACTGAGCATGTGCAAAGCCCAAGACTGTTCTATACTCAAGAATGCGCAGCAAGACAGCAAAATCTTTGTTCTCGAGTGCACACATTCTGGTGGAATATGAGGATTTGGCCAAAGAATTGTGTGAATGTATAAATATAAATTGGGATAAGGACAGGGAAAGGATGATACAAGAAGCTAAAAAATGTGTCTCAAGGAAATCTGGTCTCATCAGGAGACTTCAAGGAAGTGAGATCTGTCTGAGCTGAGCTAGGAGCAGGGGAGGAATGACCAGAAGTTCCTTCTCTCCTTTTTAGACTTCTCTCCTTGTGGTTTGCCTCAGGAAACTTGGTACTGGTTTCCCCGTTCTTGGAATTCTTGTTAAACGGAAATCTCCAAAGTTAATAGTTCCTTACCCCCTCAAGCCTTGCTGAATGGTTAACTTCTCAATTAAGTTCATTTAGGATGTCTATTTGCAAAAAAACAAAATTCTGTAATCCTTAACATCCTAAAAGTTATATGATTTTACTTTTCTTCTTCTCTTCTTTTTCTAGCTATGATTTCCATAAAGGAAAATATTTTTTCTTCTTTGCTCACTGATATATTCAAAGTACTTAGAACAGTGCTTGTATATGGTTGGATATTAAAAATATTAAGATCCTGGTTCATCATTTATGCTGAGCCATAGTGAAAAGGCAACTGTTTTGATTTAGCATCTTAAGTTGTTAGGTATCCTGTCAATTATGATAACGTATAGGAGGAAATCAAGTTTTCATTACTATTTGCAGATCACAGAGGACACACTGCTTGCCTGAAGACCACCCACAGAGGGGTCAGGGAATGAAATCATAGAGGAAGAGGGATTCAAGATCCAAATTCTTTATGGGATCCAGGTGTTATCAAAACAGGGTTTCCATGGACAGTTTAATCACCAGCTTTAAACAAAACCACCATGAGTTCTAGGTCACATCGTGACTGAGCAGTGGTCACTGTGACATACCTACAAACTCCATGTGGGCTCTGAGGGTGAGTGGGACTGGCAAGTAAGCTGTATGCAGCTGTCCTTTAGGGAGGTGTCACCAGGAAGAAGTGGAGTGAGGCAGAGATATCAGGACCAGCCTCGGGGAGGAACTGGGAGAAGGTGCAGAACTGGGAGCAACCGTCTGAGCCTCACTTCTTCTGTGAGAAATCCTGAGTTATATTGAAAATGGAAGCCAAGGCAACATAAATTACAGACATTCACTGCACTCTACCCCTTGGGGCCTCAGAGTCACTCCTCCAATGTAAGGCAGTGTGGTTGGAGAGGTGAGGTGTGCTGACCTGCAGGGGAGATCATGTTGGTGGCAAGACACTGTGGGGGAAGCTAGGGCGTAGGGAAGACCAGAGGGAGTGAGTGACCAAGGGGTCAACTAACATGGAGCCAATATCTCTGGGGAAAGCAATAATCCCCAATTAAATGTATTGGTTTCAGGATGTTATCCAAACAGATGGCTCACAGGGAGTGTTAACTGGTGCTTTAAGTTAAGCAGGCATGAGTTCCAAGGGGTGACTCGGTGACTTATTGATGGTCACTGTGACATACCTACAGAGTTCATATGGGCTCTAAGTATCAGCAGAGACAGTCAAGTAGGCTATATGCAGCTGCCCCAAAGGGAGCTGTCACCAAGAAGTTGTGTTGAAGAGGAGTTATCAGGATCGGCCACACTGAGGAACTGGGAGAAGGTGTAGAGTTAGAAACTGCGTCAAAATGACTGAGCCCTGATTCTGGTATGAGAAATTCCAAGTTTACTCAAAGTGGAGACAGAAGCAACATGAGCTTATAAGAAGTCATCACAACAACATAAAAAAGTAATTGAAAGATGACTAAAACTGTACACAGAGGAAAAATTATAGCTTCAAATGAATATATTAGAAGGAAAAGATTTCAAATGAATTCTTTTAGTTTCCATATGCCATAGCTGATTAGGTAGAACAAAGAAAAGAACTAAAATATAAAAGGAAATAAAACTGAAAGCAGAAAATAATTGAGAAAGTCAATTAAAGCAAAAGTTCCTTATTTGAAACTATCAGTAGCATTGACAAGCCAATACCTAATCTTATCAAGAGGAGAAAAAGAGGAACAAAGCCCAAAGATAACAATATCATGAACTTAAGAACAGATATCATTAGAGATTTATAGCTATTCAAAAGATGGTAAAAAAAAATTACAATAACTTTAAATAGACAAAGTCAATGCCCTAGGTGAAACGAATTCCTTGGAAACATGCAAACTACTAAAATGATTTAAAGAATAAATAAAACATCTAAAGAAGCATACATATGTCAAGGATTGGAAAGCAAAATCCATACCCAAAGCTCTTCACTTGAGAATTCTATTAAACATTTTGGGAAGTAATAATATCAATCTTACACAAAATCTTTCAGAATATAGAGGAAGAAGGAACACTTCCCAATTCAAGGTAAATATCCCCTGACATGATGAGTCACTATGGCAAGTATAATGCCTGCCACCCCAAGACTTCCATGTTTTCATCTCCAGAACTCATGAATAGATTACCTTATATAGTACAGAAACTTTTCAGATCTAATTAAATGAAGGATCTTGGGATGGAAAGGTCACCTTGAATTTGTCTGAGTGGACCCAACATAACCATGAGGGGACACAGAAGAGTCAGGATCAGAGAAGGAAAGGTGAAAGGGGAAGCAAGCAGTATCACAGTCATAGGCAGCCATGAGCCACAGAATGTCAGTGGTTTCTAGAAGGCAGAGAAGGCAGAAAACAGTTCTCCCTGAACTCCTCAGAAGAACACTGTCTCTGCAACACCTTAGTTTGGAGTCTGACATCTGAACTGCAAGAGAGTTCATGCTGTTTTAAGGGACAAAATTTGTGGTATCATTAAGCTGCTGTGATATTGTGAAATATTAGTTTGGTCTTCCTTCCTCCCTGTTCCCTGATATCCTAAATTCCTGGGAACCTCCAGTGAAGACTGTCCTTTGTATGCTAATGAGAAGACCACTGGTGGCTCCTGAGCCCTTCAACTTCAGGATAGGGGACAGCCACCAGAAAGACCAAGACAGAAGTAGAGGGTTGAAGCTTTTATCTCCACTCCCTACCTCTGGGGAGGAAAGAGAGCTGAAGGTGAAGCTGATCACCAGTCATCAATGATGAAACCAATCATGCCTACAACATGAAGTCTCCGTAAAACTCAGAAGTCCTGAAGAGCTTCCTGAGAGCTGATCACTGGAGGTTCCTAGAGGATGGCTTTCCCAGAGAATTCATGGAAGTTCAAGTCCCTCCCCAATCTATCATTCCCACCTAGCTGTCCATCTCTGTCCTTTTGATATCCTTTAAAATAAGTGGGTAAACTAAGTGAAGGTTTCCCCTGAGTTCTGCGAGCCAATCTAGAGAATTAATCAAACACAAGAAGCAGTATGCAAACCCCAACTTATATAGACAGTCAGTCAGAAGCACAGGTACAAACCCCTGCTTTGGATTGGCACCTTAGAGGGACAGCCTGTGAAGCTGGACATTCAATCAGTGGGGACTGGCACTATGGCTTAGGGAGAGTGTCAGAATTGAATTAAATTAGAGGGCACTCAGTTGATGTTTGCTGCACAATCGGTTGCTGGTGGAGAGAAATCCCCACAGATTTTGATAACCAGAGGTGAAATTTCTGTGTCCAGTGTAAGTAGAAAAAAAAAATTATCTTTTAAATGTTTCTCTTAGATCAGCCGTAGGAAGCTAGAACAGCCACATCGATAGTACTGTCATTCCTGAAGATTGAGTCTAGGACCCAGTAATTCTGTAGTCCCCTACTTCTGTTTATTAAATCCCTTTTTAGCATAAAGTGTTTTCTATAACCTGCACTGAAGCTTAATTGATTTGAAAATGTACTGGTCAGGAAATCAGGAAAGCAGTTACTTTAGCCTTATTCTGAGTCAGCCACGTGACTTCTTACATCAACATTTTAATCTATAAAGCAAATGTATTGTATTAGATCAATACTTTTTGAAATAGCAACATAAAAGATTAATTTAGGTGACTATGAGCTAGTTTTATTTTATAACTGTATACAATTTCATTTTCTAAATATTGCAAATGATACTGGTTTTCCAAGTATTACAGTACTTTAAAATTCAATTTAAGTAGTCTAAAATTTAAAAGGGAATAATTCAAATATAAGTATTATACAGATACAGGAGTACCTTAATATTACTAAAATGGTAAGGAAGTATGGTAAACAGCGAAGTTTAGAAAGCAGTTATTTTTTTAAAAAAAGTCTTGCCAATCTGTACCAAGTTACTCATTCATTTATTCATTCATCAAATATATAAATATTAATGAGCATCTTTCAAGTACAAGTCTCCAAATCAGAGCACACTAGGAAGAAAATAATGAATGTAATACAGTCCCTGACCTGAAATGACCCAGAGTCCCCAGGAGAGACAAAAGCAGGTTTAAATAGTAATGTGGTGGCCTAGAAATTGAATGGCGATGTGCATGTGGGCCTACCAATTTCTAATTTTGGAATTTTTAGTTTCTCTTGAAAATCATCCTCTTCACACATTTCCAGAATGATTGAATTAAAACACAAGACCAAGCATATCATTCCTTCCTATAACGGTGATGGATAAACTATGGTTGCAAGGCAATCTATCTCACTCTCCGTGTGTACATAAAGCTCTATTGACTGTTTGGCTTGAACATAGGTATGCACTTTCATGTAGGTATTGTGTGCTCCTAATGCAGAGTTAAGGAGTTGTGATATAATCTGCCAGAAAATCTTAAATATTTCTGTCACAGTCTTTAGAGAAAAAAAAATTCTATTTTTATTTTTAAATCCTTCCTATGAGATGCCCATGATCGGTTGAAACCAAACTCCTTATGATTACACATGCACACTTTTGACCTCATCTCCTACCATATCCCTGAACATACCCACCAGGTCATCCACATCCTAACACACTTATCTTTGCAAGACTTTTTGTCCAGAAAATGACATATTTTTAGTTTAAGATTCTCTCCCTCTTTCTCTATGTGGACAGTTTGCTCTCAACCCTTAAAATTCAAACTAACTTTATTTGTTCTGCAAAGACCCCCAGCCTGATTTTCCAAGGAAGCTCAGTGATCCATGCAGTTTTGCTTTCTCAATGATCAGTGACTACCTGGTAGGCACCATTTGGAATGTTTGCATTATTCCTAAATAATTATATTACTTTCACTATATTGTTACATTTTGTGGAAAATAACAAAAAAAAAATCCAGAATAAAATAGTAGAGAAAAAAAAATCTTCAAATAATATTTCTCAAAAAATTTCTATCGATAACTAGTGAACATCATTTTAGCTATCTTTCGATTCATATTTAAATATGGGTAAATAAAGGTAATTTTGCAAAAATATACATGTCTGAAAGTTTTATTTTAATAAAAAGTATTACTTTAATTTTGCCTTTATTTAGCAAAATAAAAGAAATTGAAATGAAGCAAGAATTCATTAAATATCAGAAAGGTTTGTGTGTATGTGTGTGTATGGGTGAGATGAGCATTTTCTAATTCTTAAAAAGATCACTCTCATGATTTAAATTCATTAAAAAATGGCAAAGAACTGTAAGGCATGAGGGCATTTGTTATGGATTCAATATCCCTACCCAAAACTCATATCTGGAGGACATCACTCCTCTTATCTCAGCATGTGAGTACATGTGGAGATGGGGCCTTTAAAAGCAGATTAAGTTAGCATCCAATCAGTGCTTGCATAGAAGAGGAAATTGGAAACCTGAAGAGACACCATAAGCCAGATGCCCAGAGGAAAGACCACAGGTACTCACAGCAAGAAGGCAGCCATCTCCAAGGTACAGAGAGAGGCCCTGAGGAATCCAAGTTTGCAGACTCCCAGCCTCCATAACTGTTAAGAGACCCATTTCTATCCTTTAAGCCATCCAGCCTGTGGTTATTATGTTATTAGCTCCTGGTAGACCAGTGTAATATTTTTATTGTGCTTTAACTTAAATTTCTCCTACTTCTCACAATACTTCAATCTGCTGAGTTCTCCTAGTTGTTCTGTTTATACTGTTAGCGTTCATCCCATGCATGTGATCTCCCACAGATTATCACTGTGCTCTTGTAACTTTGATATTCAAATTAACTCCACCTTTCCATCAATCACATTGCCTTCATTTTTTATTTCACTGTGATGAGCATATTTTATCACCTGGTATTTTTCTAAAAGGTTCTGTGTCCCGTAAACTCCTCATGACTGGGATTATCAGCTCCCCTCACACTTAAAATGCCCTGCTTTATATGCATACTCTCCCAACTTCTAACATGAAGTTACAGAGGAGCTCAAGTTCAGCCAGATAGTTTCACTTTGTGGGTCCCTAGAACTTTTCTGCTTCCCCCTTGATCCGCTAACACAACATTGAAATAGGAGAATTTCTTTCAATCCGAAGATTGAAACCTTTATTTTATGAAATGTGGTTTTTCTTCTTTCCTGTTATATGGTTGAATTTTTGTTGCTGTTGCAAGCATCATGGAATGAATCAGATAGGGTCTACCATTAGGTTCAACCACTGGAGGTCAGAGGTCACATGTATTCCTCTTCCAACTCAACACATGCCCTTGAAAGGTACTTGATCTCTCTGTGTCTCAGTTTCCTTCACCTACAAAGTGAAGATGATAGAATCTACTTCATAGGATTGCTGTGAGAATTGAGTGAATTACTAAATGTGGAAAGTGCTGCTTAGTCTTAATGATTCTTGCAGTCTCATATGTTAATCTTTACTTAACTCCCATGGCTATAATGTTTGCACTAATATTTAGTGTTGTTATTTTCCACTTTATTTTGTGTGATTTTCTTATTAAGCCTGTTGGATTATCTTTCAAGTCATGTTCATTCTTCCAATAAAAAGCCCTTAGTTAGAATTTGTGTTGGGATCTGTTATTGTTCTTTCTTCCTCTCATTTAGCCCTGATTTCCCTCCATCAGTGTGCTTTGGCACACTTTTATAAAAGTTGGTGAGTTTTATTTTTCTAAGGGAGAGAGAGCAAATCTTTCAGGCTTTGTGGGATGACTACAATCTGTTTTGTATTCTTTTAAAAAATTTAAACTATTTAGACATAGAAAAAGCATTCTGAGCTCAAGGGTTTTATATAAACACTCAAGTAGACCTGTAGGCTGTAGTTTGCTCCCTCTAGAACAACCATGGTGTGTATGTGTGTATGGGTGTGTGTGCATGTGTGTGGGTGTATTTGGGTGTGCATGTTATGCATGTGAGTGCATGATTGTGAGAGTACATTGTGTGTGTGTGTGTGTGTGTGTGTGTGCTCCTTCCCTTCCAGAGCACCTTTCTTCCAGACCCATGCAATGAGACATGACTTCAGTTAGAATATTCTCCATTTTGTTCTCCAGACACTTCTGTATCTCATAGTCAGTGGGTCAATGAATGGGCCTGTTGAGACTATCACTTATTTTGAAAGAAATGAATACCCTGCTCAAGACCTGAAGGAGGGTAATGTCAGTGGGCCGCAGGTCTGAGAGTTTCCACATTTGTTAGCTATTCATCATCGTTTCTATTTTAGTGTGGTGGTGATTTCCTTTTACTGATGGAATTTTTTACTTTCAATTTTTGTCGGTAACTATAAATTTCATAAAAGGGCAATGAAGCAAATATTCTTCAGATGCCACCTGAAATCAGAAATAGCATGATCAGATCTTTCATGTCTATATCCCAAATACACACTTCGATTTTAAAAACAAAAAGTCTAGTGCCTGAGTGTTCAAGAAATTCGATTCAACAAACAAATGCACAAATCCTCATCATTTCACAAACGCAGACGTTGAGTGAAATATGTAAACATGGAGTCTATTCCAGAAGATTCTAGTCACTCATTTGATTTCATATTTCAAGTAACTGTGGAAATAAACTGGCTCCTCTAGTTCCTCTCATGAACAGCACCCCAGCCATCGCCAGCCACCCCATTCCTCCCTCCCTCCTCTGCAGCTTGGCTTTGGATGCCCAGCAGCCAAGTCAAGCCTGAGAGGAAAAATTAGGACTCTGAGGGTAAGATGAGGGCTCTAGAGACACAGCAAGCAGGGCTGCAATTGCAAACTGGGTCATGGGGCCTCAGGGACATGTGGGTGACGCAGCTCTGCAGATGTCATCCAGCCCTGTGGGGGTGTGGGCGAACAGCTTCTGTCTGCTTAAGACCTTGTTAGCCTCTGTCTCTCCAAAGTAATAGTCTGCTAAGCTTAAGTTTTAAACTGGAAAAAGATTTGGAAACTTTAAAACAACTACGTTAATATTGTAGAATAGTATTTGGACCCAACGAGTCATCTTCAGCATGCTATGCAAGTTTCAGGGCGATACCAGATGTAGGGGGAGGATTCCCACCTGAAAAATACAGTTTTCTGACTGAAAAAAAAATGACAAAAACAACTTTTTCTTATAAACAGAAGATACAGACTCTAAGGTAATTATTGCTTTCCCTCCCAGTCCCTCCCATTTTCTTGTCACTCTCTTTCTTTGTGTTTTTGTGTTTCTTTCTGTGTGTGTGCATGAGTGCCTCTTATTATCCCGTTCATCACTATAGATTCAACATGTAGTTCATTACCTGACACGTAAGACAGTAAAAATACTTGGAGAACTCGTGATTGAATGAGTGCAACTATGAGAGACTGAAACATCAGGAGCCCAGAGGAAGCCACTGGGAAGAACAAATGGAAGCGTCTTTCAGCTGCCTGCTTCTGGAATGTTCTACAAGCATGTCCATGAGGACTGTTGCTGTCACTACTCCTGACATCTGTGGACCCCAAACTAACATGGTGTGGAAAGACTTATGACTGCCATGCCAGTGTCTGAGGGGGAGTTTGAACAGATGTGTTGTCACTGACTGACTACTTAGCCATCCTTATGGTCTTCTGATAAATATCAGCATAGCCTCCTGCAGGTGGGAGCTAGACATCTCCTTCCTAAGAAGGTGGCACTGAGGCCATGTGGACAATAGAAATGGAGCTCAGGACATATCCTTCTTAGTGTTTAACAATTATTAGCAAGGAAATGTAATGGCCCAAATGATTCTGGTGACGGCCTCACTTGCAACATCAGGCACTCTAGCAAGCACTTCTTAAAAGAAAAGGATTACATTGAGGTTTTGAAGTTGATGCACCAATAACTTTACAGAGGATAAAGCCAGATTACATCTATCAGCAGAGACCTTGAACATGGGAGTCATGGTGAGGAGCTCCAGGCTTCCTGAACCAGAGGCCATGAGGTGGCTGGATCTTTATCCCTCCTTCAGGCAGGGCCCTGGAGGCTGTAATGCCCGACTCACTAGCCAAGGATCTTGAGCTCAACTCCCTTCACCAATAAAAATTACATGTCTTATGCTAAGTAACACTTCCTCTTCTATAAATTCCATGATATCTGAGCACTTGCAAATAGCCAGTGTGGGCTGCTGCTTTCTGATTTAGCACTACAAGTACAAGGTCACTGGTGCTAAATTGTAAATTGAGGTAAATCTGCATATATATGTGTGTATAGATACACAAACTCCTTATATCATTTATACTAAAGTATTTTAAAGCAAATCACCACACAAGTGATGTAATGTAAAATTCAAAGTAACTGAGAGAAGTTCAGACTGAAGCAAACCCTGAATCTCATTTATTTGTAATCTCAACATTCATTCATCCATCCAATAAATACCAATTACTTGCCAGTTTAACAAATAAGGAAATTTATATAGAAAGGAACTTAAGAAGAAAAGCATACTGATTTTAAATGAAATAACTATATCTCAAAGACCCTGGGAAAACTATTTTCTGGCTAGTAAATAAAATCATAAACAAAAGGAAATCATCACTGTCTATCGGTTGCAATATATTTGTTTGCAATATATGAACTTGCCACTGGATTTCAAGACTTCTAAAATTAAGCACATCAGATAACAGAAAAATCATAATGGGAAGCATTCTAATCTGTTGGGTGACAATTGTTCTTAAGACTCTCATACTTCTGCGTATCTGAGCAAAGGCGTGAAGTATATTTGAGTTCTAGACTGTCATTTCAACTCTTTTTGTATTAAAAATAAACAGCCTTGAGAAAAATATATATATTTTCCTCTGAGGGCATATTTGTTTACTATCTGGACAAATAAAGATCATTTCTCTTTTGAAGATGTGCTTAGGCAAATCTTTCTCTCACATGTGAGTGCAACACACACACACACACACACACAGAAACACTTGGTTGTATTTTATAGCAAACTCTGATCATCTATTCAGCATGCATTCCCTTTTTCTGTCTCCCTTTGTACAGAATTTTAAGAAAGTCCTATTTTTTTCAGAGATTCAGCTCATCCTCATTTCTAGAGATGGATCCCAATTAGTCTAAACCAATATAAGCATCATGCTTCTGAGTGCTTATTACTGCTCCAAAAGAGAGCATATGGCCTAAGACAACCCCACCAAACCCAAGAGAAGAAACCATTTCTATGGTAAAGGGAAACATTATGGGATGGATTCATCCTATGCGTCCTCAAAAAGACATACTGAACCCATCAGCCTGTGACCTTTTCTGCAAACAGGGTCTTTGCAGAGATGAGTATTTAAAATCAAACAAATAAACTAATACAAGAAAGATCAACAGAGTAGAGGAAGGAGATCAGTTGTGGGTAGGGAAGGAAAATGGCAAGTCCTGGGTATGAAATGAAGAAAATTATGTCACATGCATATGATTGTGTCAATATGAACCCCATGATTATGTTTAACTGTAATGCACTAATAAAAATTTGTAAATAAAAAAGATCCTATAGGAATAGAGTGATCAGTTAATCTGATAACTGGTAGGTATCCTTAAAAGAAGATGGCCCTGTGAGGACACTGACTCCCATGGGGTACAGGCTGTGATGAAGAAGTGGGGGATGGGAGCCAGGCCGCCACAGGGAGGCCTGCAGCTGGGCCCTGGAGCAGCTTTGTAACCCCACAAAGGGATCACATTGCTACCCACACCTGGACTCTACTCCTCCAGGCCCTAGGACTGTGAGGTGAGAAATCTACTTCCTGTTATTCTTTTTCATACATTTTTAAAGTTACCCAGTTTGTGGTGCTTTGTTGTTGTATCCTTGGGAATTGAATGTAGAAAGATTTGCTCTTTATTTCCTAAAGAAGGAAAACTGAAATGGCAACGATCCTGTAGCTACAAGGAGAAAAAAACCTGAGCACAAAGCAAACAGAAGAGGAAACCTGAGAGCACTGTGAGGGAGAACCTGGCCTTCATGAGCTGGGATTTCCTGCACTTCCAGCTTCTTCGTGAAACACTAGACTTCCTTATTTGATAAGTCAGCTTGAGATATGAAAAAATGAAAACGTCCTAACATACACACACATATATGGCTTATCCTACATATGTACATACATATGTATTGCATATGTATATTGCATTGCATATTATAATAAATATGCAATACATATATATATCATATATTAGGATTCACACACACAAGTCCTCGTGCTTGGCTTATTCGCTATTTATGTTTGCATACTCTCTGGGTTGGAATACTATCTGTGCTCTTCCCTGCTTCATACAAAGGAAAGTTGTCTTCTGACCGAGCTCTCAGGCCCTGGAGGGTTAGTCTTGGGCTTCGTGTTATATAACAAGTAGAACTTTCCATATGGCTGGGGCTCCAGAAGCACTGCTTCTGTTTCAGCACCTGCCACTCTTCGTGGTAATTATTCATTGAATCCTGGTGTGCCTCTGTCTGCTCCTGAAGTCAGGGGACACACCTTGATGCAGTATTCATAGCACCAAGCTCACAGTATTCAAGAGAGCCAGGTCAATTGAGTGGATGAAAGAATAGTGCTGCTCTTTTTTAAAATTTAAATTATTATAACCAGCTGTCCTCTCATTTTTAAAATCTCTACTTTTCCATTTGTTTCTAGCACTCCTATTTCTTAAAGTTGCCACGTAGACTCAGGGTTGGAATAATAACTAAAAGGATCTCCTCTTTGCAGTTGATACTGTTCATGGTAAAGAGTTAGAATTTTCTGGTGAGAAAGAGACAATTTTCTTTTGTTGAGTTTGGTAGATATTTACTTAGGGACACATTGCTGGCTCTGGAGTGATATGCTGCAAGGCTTTCTTGTATATTTCAAGACACACTTTAAACTACCATAGCATTAGGCAACTTAGATCTTCCAGCTTCCATCCTCTCTTCTTGTCCTCTTAAGTGTTTGTCATCCTAGTTGACTTCGATGGTTTTAGCACTGAAATCCCCATGTCCCAGGGAAACCTCACACCAAGGCCAACTGGGACTGTCCATCACCCTCTTTGGTTCTTGACTTTCCTCTATTGGGCTGTGAGATGCCTCAAAGAATTGAGTGTAATATTTATTTCTTTTTGACCCACGGCTGGCATAACATTTTAAATTGATGTATCAATGGCTGAATGAAAGCATCATAGCACAGAAGAGTTTTGGAGTCTGAGAGACGTAGACTGAAGTCTCAGTTCGGGCATGAAGGACTATGGAACCAACTCCACACTTCCCATCTCTCAGTTCCATCAGGGCACGGGAGAGGGCTGATGAGAGCCACACTACTGACATGGACAGGAGCACACCAATCTATCAGCCCCCTCGTAGCCTCAATTCCTCGCATGCACAGGCTAATACATGTGCAGTATTAACTAAGGCAATCTCAGTATGTGGAACATAATAGGTACCGGATACATGTTTGTGTAATTACTATAATAATATGTGCAGAATGCCTGAAGCATCGTCGATGTGTGCTTCACGGAAGCCATTGTTAATGTTGCTACTGAATGAAAGGTCTCTTGAGCATCCCATCGTAGGAGTAGCTGTGCTTGGTCACAGGAGAAAATACCGTGGGAAAATGAGCACCTCCTGGTCATGGGGGGAGGTGCATCCCTGCTGCCTGAGCATTGAGAGCAGGTTTCCTGGTGCAGAGAACTTGCCAAGGGACAAAAGGAAACTTCATGGAGTGATGGAAATACTCTGCATCTTGCATGTTTAGCTGTTACATGATTGCATATATTTGTCCAAACTCTTAAAATTTCAAGCCTTCAAGAAGTAGATTTTACTATATTCAAATTATACCTCAGTAAACCTGATTTTAAAAACACAAAGTATTTCATTAACTCTTAGAACATAGAGTTTAATGCATAAAATATGTATTTAATAAGATAAAATGACTTAGTGAAAAAAGAATTAAGGAAAAACTTTTAAAATAATCTTGAACTAGTATAATAAAATGAACACATTTTGAAGCCAGAGAAGCATGACTGTATTTTGTCCATGAACTTCGACTCCTCTCAGGAGTTTCTTCCTGCCTGGTGTCAGTTTTCTTAAACACCTGGGCACATGTTCTTACTTTATTACCTTTCACTATTGTTAAGAGTCGACCACAGCTTGCAGACAGAATTTCTCACTACAGAAGCGCTTCCCCCATCATTGTCAAGGCCACCCAACATGGCCAAGCTGTGATCACTGAAATGCAGTCCTGCAAGGCAGAATCCACAGCTGCTGGTATTTACAGAGTAAGACAAAGCAGAAGAGAACCTCAAACTTCAACTAGGCAAACTTAATCTTTTTAGTCTTCGTAACAAAACAAAATGTCCTTGTGGAACAAACTTCCTGTTGTGAAGGTCAGACCATTCTTCATTTGTTGAAATAGTCACAGAGAGGATTATTGAATTAACAGGAACTTGAGTTCCCTGGAATTTACTCTCAGACACCCAACTGTGTGGAAGTAGGATTATTGCAGAAATCCTTACAAAAGATGGGGTCAGAGTCAGCCACCAAGCTAGCTGATTGCAAGAGAACAGCTCATGATGGGTGTAGTTCTTAGGAATATTTGCTTCTCCCAGAAAATGTCATAACTACAGATCTTATTTCAGGCTTCTGCTACAGTGTTGGTTAAACTTAAGGATAAAAAACAAAATCAGAAAAACCATTGCTGAGAACATAGGTGAAAGAGCACACCTGGACCATGCTCTGGGGTTCTCCAGAGGGCAGGGGCTCCTCTCCCTGTTCACCACCTCTCCTGCACTTCCTTCTTCAGATGTTTACCAGGCATCATCCGCACAGAGGGGTGGGTGCTGGGGATGACACAGGGCACAACATGACACAGGAGCCTACCTGTGTGAACTATGTGGAGGCAAGTACATCTTCATCCAGACAACTGGAAAAGCCCCAGAGGCAACTGCTACCAGGAAAGGCACACTGTATCCAAAGAGCTTTTAGAAGCAGGTCTGACCCAGACCAAGTTTTCAAAAATGGTTCCCAGACTAAAATCAGCTTGAACTGAGTCCCAAAGCCTTACCTGGATGAGGGCAAGGAAGAGGGGTGGAGGGGCCTCCCAGGCTGCAGGGATAATGTTTGGAAAGGACTGAGAAGAACCAAAGAGTATGAGGAGCACAGACACAGAAGGCCAGTGTGGCTGGAGTCAGGAGTGAGGTACGACAAGGGGCCACCAGATAAGTGGCTATCTCTATCTGAGTAATAAGGATAGTGAGACCAGTTCAGGGAGTTTGGGGACTTACCCTATAATACTGAGAAGACAATACAAGGTTTAAACTGGGGGTGCTAGATGATTCAATCTTGGCAGTGTACTCAGGCCATGTTGATTTGATTGGCAAAGGCCCAAGCGGGTGACTGGACCAATGGTTGGACTAACGATGAGAGGGCAGAAATGTGGAAAAGTGGGTGGAAATGAGATAGCTGGAAAGATACTTTATTGGAGTGAATTTTTCCAAAGCATTCTTTATCAGACCATGCAAGGATTGGAGGCTCTGGGCTACCCCACCATGAGAAGCAAAGTCACAGGACATCACCACAGCGATAGGTCCGTGCCAGCAAGCTTGAGCCAACACCTGCGGTGATCCAATTCAGTGAAGAACAATGCAGACGTAAGTGTAGCTGCAGCAACTGGATCTAACACTCACGATAGGATTTCCCTCATCGTGGGATTTCCAGCGTTTACCTCTGTAGTCACACTGGGCCAGCAGAAAACTTCAATCAACACCTTTCCTTTATAGGACAGAAGATTGCTTTAGAAATATTAAGAGACCCTAAAATAAGATAAAATACAAAGTCACAAAATATAAAATGAAAAACAAGATTCTCTTTTTTAGTAACTGGTATAACACCCTGGAATATTGGAGAAGGTTTTTATAATAATATTCCAGAAGCATACTCTGGCCTCTAGGTAGCAGCTTGTGGAGCTCAGGATGAGAGTTAAATGCCTTTTCTGTACACCTGAGGGGCACACGTGGGAGAATCAGGGAGACTCAGCTGCACCTGGTGGAGGTCCTGAGGTGGTGTCGGTGTGGGGCTATTTCTGTGACAGAGATTCACGGCATGCCACTTTCCTTCTCAGAATAACATTGCCACACATCCATCCAAATAAGTTGCATCCATCTGCATTGACCCAGTTGTCAGAAATGCCAAAACATGTCTGACCTATGTGACCCTTTCACTGAGCATCTGCATGGAGTGTCACGGGCCTCCCTCTGACAAGCCCGAATGACGGCCACCCTTTCCTTCTATTTTTCCTGCTTGACCTCATAACCTCAACTGACCTGCACCTGCCACTCTGAAACATAGACTTGTTTTCTAGAGAAGACGATGGATACCTAAAACTGGTGTTTGTGATACTTCAAGCAATTATTAAGATGAGATCCTAGTAATAGTAGAAATGAAATTTATCAAGTACCTATTTTATAATAAGTTTGGTACCTAAATAATTTTGTGCAAGCTTCATAACCTCCTTTCAGTAACTGAACTTCAAATCAAGTAACAAGCTCAGTCCAGTCTCCAGCCCAGGTCTGTGGAACTCCAGACTCATTTCTTTCATCTTACCAGGGCCCAGAAGCAAACGAGCTAGCATCCTTCTCTGGAGATCACTTACTTATCTCTAGGAATTCACATTCTTTGTCTTCCTTAGACTGAGCAGCCACATATCTATATTTGTAGAGACTTTTTTTAGGTTTTTGGAGGACACAGAAAAGAAAAAAATTGGAAGAAACCATCATTCACTTAAATAATTAACCAGAAGCTAAAGCTTCTGTCCAAGCAGAGCATGCCATTTTGGTGTCCAGCCAATACTCTCCCTGGTGGGATGGTTGCAATGAACTTGTAAACACAACAAAGAAAACAGAATCGACACGAGTCCTCTGCTACATTATCCCATATTGACACTGGAACATCCAGGCTATGAAATATGCAGGAGACGCAAGGTTGAATCAAAGTGCATCCTTAATTTGCACCACACCAACTGAACAGTAAAATGTGATTTAATTTACTATATAATTTGCTTGTTCAACAAAGCTGAAAGATAACTCACTTAGTGCCACTTTGCTCATAAGTAAGCCCGTAACTGGTGGTGTTCTTCCAGTGGATGGTTCAGTTGTTGATGCCAGAGAAAGTTGTTTGAGTGGAAAATACACAAAATTAAGGGTCTGCTGCTGGAGTATTTGCAGTGCACTCCTTTTGTCCTCATCAAGTTTATTTCTGCACAGAGGCAATTATAGCCCTTTGTTTTTCTAACTCGATGAAGTCACTATGTCTTGCTCGGTGGCACACGGCTAGGGAAAAATGCATTCAGCCAAATTTAGAACAATTTGGAACTCACGAGTTGTGAATTTTGAACCAAACTTGAATCTTTTAAAAGCTCATCTGTTCCACAGATCATGCCAGCTCTGCTCAGGGCCTTGCAGCCTGGATGTCCTCTGAGGATGGATCCAGGGGTCCTGAAGTCCCTCATTCTTCTCCCAGATGTCAGACCTGGGTGTTACATGGTGTGCAATGCAGTGAGGGGTGTGGTCTCCAAAGCTCTGAAACCTGTATTGAAGAAGGAAAGACTCTTTAAAGGTGAAAAGGGCTCTTTTTAACTTATCAAACTTTTAATGTTTTGTATACATTGAAGCTATTTGTCCACCAACACTGCTGCAGTGCGTTAATCCATATCCAACAGACCCCAGACCCTCTGCATCTCTCCCACCTGCAGTTTATTGTGCGAGTTCCCATCAGATCCATTTCCTAAAATCTCTGCCTGCGCATCTCATGCCCTGGCTCCAAGCTCTTTTACTTATTTATGTGCTCATTTGTTCTTTCATTCATGAGTCTCTCCTGAACAGCTCATGCAACAGGCACTCTGGCTATTCTCTGGGTCAGGCAGCCTTGAGTAGGGACAGGAACAAGGGTCTGCCTTGGCTTCATGCAGGCCATTTGTGAGTTTAAGGACTCTGTGATTATCTGCGTTGATATGGGCTTTTGGGAGGGAACTGCTGTTGTATAAGCAGTGCAGGAAGGTCTGATGACCCTGCAGGACCGGCTATTCTCAGGGAGATACTGGAGTACCAGGGAAGCAGAAGAGGGAAGGAAGGGCCGTGCCAGCAGAAGAAATGGCCTGGGCAAAGCTGTGGAAGGACGAGAGTGAGCTCAGCGGCATTTGAGTCACTGACTTATTCATCGTGGGCTTGGGCCTGGGTCTAGATGTCAGTGAGCGTGGAAGGGTCCTGACAGCGAAGTCCTGCACTGGGAATGAATGGCAGCAAAGCTGTGGAGGACAGCAGGCACCAGCCCACACAGGAGTCGGCACAGCCTGCTAATGGGCTTGGACCACACACATCCTGAAGACAAGGAGCCATTTTATCTGCTGATTCATCTTTTACAAACATAGCCCCAACGTCTTTGCCCAGAATTCTGCACCCCATAATGTGTCCAAGCCCACCCACACCAGCAACACTCTTGGTGCTCCTGTGAGCAGACCTCATTTCTCATCTCACACCTGATGTGAAATGGAACATGTCCCTGATCTGCACATACATACCCTCACCACTGGCCTTCACTGGAACCTCTGCCCACCTACCTTCATCAGGAATGGGACCCCTCCATGTTTCCTGCATTCTTTTCATTAAACACTGTGAATCTAGCCCAGCATAGGACCAGAGGTTGAAGCTGATCTATTTATTCAATAAATATTTACTGAGCTTGGACAGGACAGAAGCTGTACTAGGTGCTGACATGACACTGGTGAGTAAGAAAGATAAGGCCGCGGTCCTCATGAGGTGAACAAGATTTATCTGGGGGAAAGGAGTGTGTGCAATTCCAACAATGTCTGATAGGAAGTATGTGATGGGAGAAATACAAGAAATTAGGACAAGGCCTAATCCTAATTTAAAATCCTAATTTGTACCCGAGTAGTCTCAGGGAACAAATTATCTGAAACATGAAGAATTAGTAAACCTAATAGAAGGAGAGAAAGGAGGAACATCATGGGCTGAAGGAAAAGCACACCTGGCAATGAAGGGCTGGAGCAGTGATGACACATTGAGGTGATGAGGCCCACTCAGTACCCAGGTAGCAGAGAGGAGAGCGAGCAGCTCTAAAGTGAAGGGACAGCAGAGTGGGCAGAGATAATGATGCTGAATGGCAGGAGGTGGCTAATAGAAGAGGTGGACTGAGCAGGAGCTACACTGTGAGAGTGGGATTGAACAGAAAGAAAGGACTCTGTTCTGCTTTTCACCAGACCCTGAAAGGCACAAGCTGTGATGAGATGAGCAGGGCTCAGGTGACCAAAGACAGGTGTGGTATCCTCTGTGGTGTGACAGTTACTGTTAATGTCCTGCATGGCATCTCTTAGCCCCTGTGTCAATCAGCTCTTTGTCACCATGACCAAAATGCTTGACACAACTTGGAGAGGAAAAGTTTACTTGGCTCATGGTTTCAGAGGCTCAGTCCATGGTTGACCAGCTCCCTTTGTCTGTGCCTGAGTTGAGGCACAGGCACCATGTAGGAAGGGTGAGGCAGAGGAAAGAGGCTCAGCTCATGACAGTCAAGAAGCAGAGGAGAAAGAACAGGGAAGAAGGTGTCATCTCTAACAGCTTGCTCCTGGTGACCTCCAGCCATGCCCTACCTGACTACAGTTACCACCTAGTAATCCATTCAGATTACTAATCCATCACAGGGGGTCATCCACTGTAGGTTACAGCTCTCATAATCTTGATTATTTCACCCCTAAACACTCCTGTTTTTCTCCTAGCTTTTGGGGGACATCTTACGTTCAAATCCTAGCAACCCACCTGAGCTCACTTGCAGCTTCAGGACAGTTTCTATCTCAAGATCTACATCTTCATGGCTCTTTCTCTGAGGACTTATTCAGGAGCCAAGATGACTTTCCCTAAAGCACATCGGAAGAAACTAGGAAGTAGGGGCTGGGGAGAGGTCATTCTTGCCAATGGAAAGTGAAAATCTGTGGGTAAGTGCCCTTGTCTACTCCACCTCCAGGTCTCACATTTTCAGAGTGAGAACATCAAGACTGAGCCCCACTGGCCCCCAGCAGTCCCCTGCTTACCACTGACCTCCAAGTGGCTTTCCTCCATTGCTTCTCAGATTTTCTCCATTTCCTCACCTGTGACTCAGGAACCATTTTCAACATAGATCACTGGAACATAAACCCTTGTCTAGGGATCTAAGAGAGTTGAATCCCAAACTAAAACCCACAGCCTAAGTGCTCAAGACCTGTCATCCACATCCCAGCTCCCTTGCCAAATTCTAGTACAACCTCCACATTCCTAAAGGAGCTAAGGTCAAACGATTCTCTCAGTTTTGTGTGTGTAAGGCATATTATGAGTTTAGAGTGCTACTGGAGCTGTTCTTATTATTGAAGGCTGTGGTCAACAAAGTTTGATACAATCCTATTCTACAGGGAAGCTACCGGAGAGGGGGATACAGACCTGGCACCAACTGGAGATACTGACAATCACTGAGAGATGAGCTACCGAGGGCCTCCACAATGGTAATGATGATGAAGACAAAGAATGCAACAGATTGTAGGGCCATTTGGGAGAACTTAGTTACTCCTTACCATGATGGCTTAAAGCCCTATTTCCTCCTCCAGAAGAACATGATTGACATGACGAGAATAATAATAATATAATGAGAGTCATGCCAATGGTCTAATGAACCTACTCATGATGTGCCTAAGAAATCAATTTCCTTTAAAACAACTCATGCAAAGCAAACCATACAAAGTGTGCTAGGCGCCAAACATGCAATTATAGTTTTCCGAGTTTAAAATTGTGTTTGGCTATGTGGTGCACAATCTCTAAAATATAATTACTGAGGAACATAGTTTAATTTGTATCAGTCACAATTTATGGCTTGTCTGTGTTTATAGGAATGATTATGGCTTGGAGCTTCTTGTGCCTTCCTTGATGCATAAAAAATGATTATCAAGCCTTCAGCAGCAGCCGCCTTCCCTGAGAATTGGCAGCAATGGGTCCTTTAATCAGGAACGAGATCCAACAGAGCTAATGCATGTAAATATGCAATCTCAGAACAACAGTTAACTTTTCATAATGAGAGTGTTGGAAGGAACTTCAGTGAGACAGGACAGAAAGTGCCCACCTCACTGAATGCAAATCATGGTGACTTAGCATGGGAGGCTGTGCTCACGCCTACATCATTTTGCCACATCCACATGCAAGTCGGTTTGCCACCAACTCATCCTCTTAATATTGTCATTGTTTCCAAGAGAACATCATAGGATCAGTTGCCAGCCTTCTTTCAAGAGACCTCATGAATAGGGACTTTCTACAGTAGGTGATCACTCGTCCACACTGCTGTCACTCATGGTGTGATCTTGGACATGTAGTTCAGCTTCTCTGGGCTTCAGGTTCCCTCATCTCCCTAAAAAGAGGTTGAAGAGTATGACTTTTTGAGAATCTATCAGCCCAAAAGATGGTCAGTGTATTTGAAAGGAAATATGTAATCATTAGAAAAACCATCGACATTCGAAAAACCATTCAACATGGGCATGAACACACCAGTGTGTACACATGCACCACACACCTATGTGCACACCATATTTTGGCTGTGAAATCTCAAAAGATAAATTCTTTCCTATATGCATAAGAAAAAAAAAAAGAATGTAGATAATGAGTTTGCATGGCCTACCATTCACTATGGCACCCAGAAGCAGTTTGGTTGTGGAAGGTTGTCAAAAACTTTACCAGGATGGATGCTGGATGGAAAGAACATGAAACTTTGGAGCCTGCATAGCATATTGAGGGCCAGCCCCACCACCTTCTAAAAGCAATGCATGGGTCTGGTCAGTCAATGGACTGCACACCCTGTTCTTCCATGAGTGCTTAGTGTTTTATTTTTCACAAGGGTAGAGCTGTTGAAGAGAGAGGGAAGAAAGTCTAAATGCACTTAAAAGGACACTCGACTCTGCACATGATTTTGATGAGGCACTAGATATAGCACTACACAGGTACAAAATTCTCCCCAGTCGTAAAATTATTTTTGTATGACCTAAATGTTTTGTCATTTGTCATCCTATCCCCCAAATTGGGTTAAAAGATTGCAAACACTTTCTTGAAGAATGATAATGTAAGTCACTTCCCCTGAATCCTGAATAATAATAAATCCTTAAGGAGTTACTCAGGCAGCCACAGGGGTTCCAGGAGCAGAAGGGAAAAGCTGGAGTGGAGGAACGGGTGGATCAACAAGAAGGAGAAATTTGAGCAAAGAATTTGAGTGAGGGGAATATTATCCATAAAGATTCCTGGGACAAGTGCAATCCAAGCAGCAGGAAGATCTAGTGCAACATTCAAAATGGAAGTCTGCCCGAGGAGTTTGAGGAATAGCAAAGCCAATGAAACTAGGACAGAAATTGAGAAAAGGGTAGAAAGATAAGATAAAAAGGTACAAGAAATCCATATCATATAGGGTCTTAGACATTCAAGGGCATTTGCTTTCACATTGTGTAAGAAGAGCCACTGGAGAGTTATAAACAGTGAGTGATGTGATCTTTCAGAAACATCACTCTGGCTGTGGAGTGATGTGAACCATCTGTAAGGGGGCAAAAACAATCACCATGGAGACCAGTGAGGAGACAAACACAGACAGGAGGATGGGAACAAGAACTCAGATGTCTAGACACCTGGAGGAAATGAGGATCAGGTTCTGGGTGTGTATTCTGAAGCTAGAGCCAAGAGGACATTCTGATGGTTTGAATGTGGGTTACGAGGTAAAAATCTAACTGATTCAAAGCCACTTGGTGGAGCATGAGAAGGGTGGAATTGCCATCAAGTGAGATGAGGAAAGGTGAAAGCATTGATGGAGACAACAAGGGACAGGTGGACATGCTGCCTTTGAGTTGACACCCACATGAATTTCAAGTTGATAGTTGAATGTATAAGTCTAGAATTCTGTGCTTTACTTAAGTATTTCATCATCATAAGCTTATAGGTGATATTTAAAGATAAAAAATAGAATTACCATATGGCCCAGCAATCTCTTCTGGGTATACACCCAAAGGAAATGAAATCAGCACCTCGCCAGAGATATATCTGCACTTCCATGTTCACTGAAGCACTATTCACATTACCCAATGTATGGAAGCATATCTATTGATGTGCCCATCAACAGGTGAATGGATAAAGAAGTTATGCTGCATGCACACAAAATGGAATATCATTAAGCATCCATAAAGAAAGTCCTTCCACTTGCCACAAAGTGGACAAACCCAGAGGACATATGATAAGTGAAGTCAGACCCAGAAAAACTGCTTCATGATCTCACTTACATGAGGAACATAGAAAAAGTCAAGTGCATAAAAATAAATAATAGAATGGAGCTTACCAGGGATGGGGAGGTAAGAAGTCAAGGCAATGAGATAAACATCAAAGGATACAGATTTGGAGCTATGTAGGAAGAATAGGGCTGTGGATCTTATGTACAAATTAAGATGTTACTTTATAATATGGTGTTGTGTACTGGAACTTTGCTAAGAAAACAGATTGTAGATGTTTTCACCACACACACGCACACACACACGCACAGCTCTTCAAGGTGATATGTTAATTTGTTGTCTATAGCAATCATTTCACTATGTACGTGTATGTCAATATATGATAGATTCTGATCATATTTCTACATTTCTTAAATGTAGAAAATAAAAAGCATAAGAAAAAAAGGGAAGCCATTAGACTGGATGAAAGGACCTGAGAAGTGACTGTGGGAAGAGAACAGAGGACCAGCCGGAGCCCTGAGATTTTGAGGGTCAAAGGTCAGGGAGGAGACACCAGCAACAGGCACCATCAAAGAGAGGCCACTGAAGGTGGAGATGAACCAGCATAGGCGTCTAGTGGAGAGAGGGTTTGGGGAAGAGGAAGCACCATGTCCACTATTGCCCAGTGGTTGAATCCATGTCTGCAGAGGACTGTAACCACTGGATCACACTGAACAGTGAACAAGAGGACAGAAGCAATGGGCAAAGGGTATGTAAGAGGGAAGGAGGAGGGGAATCAGACACAGAAGGTCAAGAGCAGACTTCAAGGCTGATGCAAAGGAGAGAGGATGGTAGCCGCTAGGGAGAATGTGGTCAGAGGCTAGTGTTTCTTCTTCTGGTTTCAAGAGGAAATATACAGCACATTTGGATGCTAGTGGGAATGATTAGGATGGATGAACACTTAATGCAGAAAAGAGAAGGAAAATTGGCTGCAAGGTATGACAGGATGCTGTGTGTATATGGGAGAACTGGGGGTTGATAAATCCATCTATGGTATTCCCAGGAAGTCATGGTGTCTGGGTGCAAACACTGCACCCAGGGTGCCTCTGACTGCCTTCCTTGTTTAATCCATACTCTATCCTGCTTTGCACTCTGTCTGCTGTTCATCCTCTGATTATTCAGGGTGTAAACCACAGCTACTTTTTTCAAAGCTTTTGGGGTGATTAGGGGACACCTAAAGTCAGGTTGGATTTTCTTACCAGTTTAAAACTAAATAAGCGCTTAAGGTACAAGCAAAATACACATGATGGAAGAGAGAAATTCAAGGTCAATAAATCTCTCTATAATTATGCAGCTGGAAAATCTACTTTAAAAAGCTATTTTAATTTCAGAAATTCAAAACAACAAATGTGTATTTTGAATTGCATATAAGACAGTCACCATTATGTTTTTAGTGGAGGGAAAGTCTGGAAGTCTTAATCTTTCTCTGCTCCAAAACCCATGTTCTGGTCTCAGCATAGCAGCTCAAAGACAACACAGGGAAAGCCAAATTTTTGTAGCTAGAAGCTGAAGTTACTAGAAGTGTGAATTAGAGTCTTGTCAGTGGAAAGGAGCAACAACATCAGAGAAACTGTAGCTTCTGTCAAATGTGAATATAAGATGTACAGTGTAGATCCAGGAGCATCAGAAGCAGGTGAAAAAAAGGCATAAAAATTCTCAGCCTGTCAATCCCCTCTTGCAAACCTTCAGGAACAATCCACAAACTCAAAACCCAATCTAATGTCTGCCCTGACATACCAGACTCAGCACCTGCTTTCTTCTTGAGCTCCTTCAATCCTTCCTTCCTCGTTGGGTTGCACTTTCTCACCACAACCCAAAGCACATAACTGCTTTCTTCATCTGGCATACCTGTGGTCTTCAATTTCAGCTCAGCATCTCTCCTCGAGATATTTAGTCTTTCTGATCCCCAGTTTCCTAAACTATATAATATAAGTAATACAATTCATTAACTAAGGCAAAAACTTAAGGTGCACGATCTAAGGTACAACACACACTAAATAGTTCACAGACGTGATTTCTGGTCTCAATCTCCCCTTCCTTGTAGGGTTTGCATAATACCCAGGAGCTGCAAATGTTTCATGAAGTGAGGAAAAATTTATTTTAAATATTATCAAGATGACACGGAAAAGCTGTGTTAAGAGAAAATATTAGCAAAATAAACTTTCTGATCTGGAAAAAAAAAAAAAACTAGGGGAAATAAAATATGTGCAATAATCTTCGCAGGCAGGTCCTCATTGTGTAGCATCCCTAGGATGCCCACGCTCCAATAGCAGACTCCCCACCTCTGCAGATGTGCTCAGGGCACACCCTGGAGGGCTTACCAAGAAGGCAGGAGAGGAACTGCAAACTCAAAAACATAAGAACCTGAGTTAATTCAGTGTGGGAAACAGGCACTGCCAATACTCCTAAAACTTGGTGTGACCCGAAAAAGGGAATGACAACCAACCTAATCCTGTGTTGGCAGCAAAGCTATGATTGGCAATAATTTCATTACTGTTATTATCAGTAATTTTTGTAGTAAAATATTTAAGAGGGTTTTAGAGACAAACGTGTGTTGAATCTTACTAGCCACTTGATCGTGGACAAATTAATTACCTAGTTTTGGTTTTCTCACCTGTAAAACTCTGTTTCTCTCTGCCTTCACTTTTAATGAACATTTATAAAAATAATCATTGCAATTCCTTTGGGTATTTTTCTAAGCAAGGGGCACCAGGGGCTCAAGGACAGAGCAAACTCTGAGAGCCACAGATGGCAAAGCTCCGGAAGCCCTTTTATCCAACTGGAGACTGAGCTGATGAACATCCTTTCACCCTCACACCTAGATTTGGGTGACTTTGAAGCAATCCACACTGTATCCAAGAGTTCTCCAGCGGCTCTCTGGCTGCCCACAGGTACAATTGCTAGATTTCACATCATTTATTTACTGTCTGTCGTATTTTCCATTCCCCTACCTGTATTACCTGGGATCACCTACTGATATAACAATTTGTCTCAGGGTCAGTTGCTAGGAGAAATCAAAACGTGACAGAGAATAGTATGTAACACCTGAGTGATTGCATGTCAGAGGCTTAGCACTCTTGTGGGCATATTATATCAGTCAGGGTGCAAGAAGAGAATCAGAAATAGTAGGAGATATATATTAAGAGATTTATTGCAAGGAATTGACTTACTTGATTGTAGGACTGGCTAGATAAGTCTGAAATCTGTAGGTCAGACTGTCAAGAACGGTGGACTGGAACTCTCAGGGCAGGAGCTGGTGCAGTGGACTGCAGGCAGAATAAAAAGTGGTAAGGACAAAACAATGCTCTCTTACAAATCCCCCAACACTGGCTGTAGATCCAACATGCAAAGCAATGCCTCTGATGCAGCCCCATTGCATGTGTGAGTCCTTCACTTGGCACTAGCTATATCATGAGCAGTTTCTCATCTCATGCAGTCTTTTAAGACCTTACCTGATGGCTGCAAAGCATTTGATCATTCTTAAGTATCAAATTCTATTAACATCATCCCTTTTTTTTGGACAGGTGATTTCTTCTTACATTTTCCTTCTTTGGTAAACCTCCTTGTTCATTAATATTTTCCTGCATATTGTGCTCTTTTTAGGTTAAGTTTCTGTTTATGAGTCTAGTAGTCTCTTGGAACTGACTGTGCAAGAGAATTTAGGCATTTCAACTGAAATACTCATGGTATAGAGTGAATGAACCTTTTTCCTGTACATCTAGAATGGTACTATGGATAGAATCCTTGGGTGAATTGGGGAAGAGTCTCTGAGACCACTGTTTGGGTACCATGATTCAGATGAAGATACCCCATTGATAAAAGCTGATAGAAGATTCACAAAATATCTAATTCTTTTATAATTTTGTGGTTACTAGAGTTTCTAGCTTATTCTCTTTCCTTCCAGAATTTCAACAGAATGTGGGGGAGAAGTTGGTATTACTTTTAAACTAGAGAAGCAGGAAGGAAGATAAGTCAGAGGATGTTGGGCATTACCTGAGAAGGAGGGTGTGATCAGAGTAACCTGAGGAAGGTTTTTCAGGTCACAGAACCATTCTGAGTCCTAGTATCCATGGTGGTTAGGTACATTTCTGTGTTCTAAGTTTTATAGAAATGTACACCAATGAAAGACAATTTTACTGTATGAAAATTAAAAAGAAAGAAAGAAGAGGGAAATGGGGGAAGTAGAATGGAAGCCAAAAATAAATATAAATAAATAAATGGGGCTTGGAGGGGATTTTACACATATTCTTCTGGAAGTTTGATGCCACAGTTTGGAGCACTAAACCTTTCATATTCTTGTTCTAACTTCTTAGATTTAAGGTCTACAGTATTGTGTGTCATTTACAACCAAATAGCAAAGATGATTTGACTTCATAAAAGATCTCTCTGAATGAAACAAAATGTCCCAGAGAAAAGATCAATCTTTGTATCGAGAGTATTTTCAAGTGAAGATTTATTTATATTTTTCATATTCATTTGCCAAGCTGTTTCCATATTCATACTTAGCTAAATATTAAATCATGTAAACACACTGTTATCAAAAATTTCAGAAGGAATTTCAGCATTGTATTAAAAATATGAAAACAGTAGACATTTTAGTCACCTTACTGCAACATAGGATCTCTACATTTTATCTCATTTTATAAATATGGTGGGCAGAGATTGGGAGTCAATGGATAGTCAGTTTGGAATCAGGAGATCTAATCCCTTTTTTGGCCCTGTCCATCTTCTTAGAGGAGCCCAATGTGAGTTACTGCCACACATTGGACAGAGCACAGATGATCTCTAATCATCTCCTGAAAACTACCCTGACCTAGTATGAAATTGTCCTTGTCTGCTATCAAATGACAGCTGCTCTCAATGGCTCGGTGTCCCTGTTCTCATGTGAGCAGAATGATCGCCTTGGACTAACCCAGTTCTCCACCTTTTCTGTTGTGTTATTCTTACCAAAACTGTGAATGTGCTGGAAGTCCAAGATCCTGAGACTGAGACTGATGGGAACAGTTCAGTACCCTGAACCATGGATTTCACTGCATTAGGCCAGAGGGTCATGTTTTCCACAGCATGAAACCCAGGTGAGCTGCTGCCTGGGGTCCTCCACCTGTGGTGACAGTGGTCCACCTGCCCAGACAACTTTCCTGAGCCTTAAAGGAGCAGCTTGCTGTGAATTCCAGGTTTCTGTTATTGGCTCTCCTGCCTAAATGGCAGTAATAAACCTACCTGATGTGACCTGTGTGTGGGGGTGTTCTGTTGCCTGGACTGAAAAGACCGGTCACTGGTACAGAGTGACCTGCACAATGTGTACTTTCCTTGCCATCACAAACATAGGATCTTGGAAATTGTTTCCAACCTCTGAGAGTCATGGTACCTCTGAGTAAAGTTCCTCATGCTTGTAGATATTGAGATTTATAATAGGCAGAAGGCAGGGTCACCTTCAAGCCACATACCTGTAACGTGCACTATTCTGTGCCCTGCTCACCCTTCTCCCATGGCACTAACTTCTGAAATTTCATTAAATTCCTTGGAACCACTACT
The DNA here is from genome assembly GCA_020662805.1 of Glaucomys volans. Lineage (NCBI taxonomy): Eukaryota > Metazoa > Chordata > Mammalia > Rodentia > Sciuridae > Glaucomys > Glaucomys volans. The sequence continues at coordinate 30,760 of JAJEJO010002121.1, read as the reverse complement.
TGTTAGCAGATCTGTTTTGGTGAGAGGAGAACATGGATGAACAGAAGACCAAGACTTCAAGCAAGTCTAAGGTCATCCTTATGGACTAGAGAGATCTGACATCTGACTTGCCTCTGTCTCTGTCTCTTTCTTGGCCCTCATTCCCACCATCTTGCAGCAATTGCCATATGAGCTCTCCCACCCTCTCCTGCTGCATGGGTATGACTTCTCCATGTGTGTTCACCTCTGATGACAGTCACAAGAAAAATGGTGCTCCAAGGGTGGTCTCTAGCAAGTCTGGTTTATTCATGGGGTCCATGGAATCTCAGGTGTGTCGCAGCTGGTGGGAGTAAGGGTACCCTGCTGCCCACAAGGCCAGGAAGACAGTAACCTAAGCTCCCAAGCAGAGATGAAGTAGGTGCTCTGTTTAAGCTTATTGATCTGATTTAATGATACTCTGTTATTCCTCTTTAACACTACTTGATACAATATCAAGGTCCAGGGGAGATTTAAGAGACCATCAGGAACACAACTTTTCCCTCCTGAGTTTAGAAATAAACATTTAAAGAGACACAGGACTCCATAAAGTGAAAATCCAAATAATTGGCTTGATAGCTAATTAAGAGGGCTGGAGGACAAGGGCATGCATCTGCAGTTATGCAGGTCATAATAACTTCCCTCTAAATTAGACAGACTCAGCAACACAGATGGAGATCTCCAGGCCTCACCCACAGTGGATCACTGGGCTACAGCAGAATGTGTATGTTCAAAAGGCAGAGGATGTGTGCTGCTCTGGGGATGCTCAGCTCCCCTGAAGAACTCACCAATCAGAGGCAGGCAGCCCCTTCTCCCATGGAGAGGTATGTGTGAGGATAGGAAGAAAAACCAGGAGTGGCACTTGTTCTGAAGTCCCACTAAGGCCACACCAGTGGAGGGGAATTAACTTGTATCTTCCCTCTGCTGACCCAACCGGCTGAGCCAAGCAAGGTCTTAGACAAAGCACACACATAGGATCACATATGGTGACACCTGGGCTCAAGGAGAAATTACTTCCAGAGGACAATGTGGCTATGCCTGGCTGGCTAGGAGAATGGGAGATGATTGAAAGCTTTATCACCAGTCCTGGAGATTCAGAGTTTGATGATGGGAAGTCATACTGGAAGTATTGGTGTCTTAGTGACAGAAAAGTAGAAATCAATTCACTAAGCCACCACACACTGAAAGAAAAGGGTCATTATTATTCTGACAGCCATTTAGAATATGAGGTAGCAAAGACAGGAACCCAGGACCTTCATGAGATGCGTTTTGTCCATCCTTCTGCTGCATTAAGGATGGTGGGAGCTCCTTTTCCCCCTAGTGTGGATTACCACTAGTGGATAAGAAGAGGAAGGGTTAGTGGATGTGAACTCAGCCTTAGTCTACCCCAAGGCTGCCATTCCTTTGAAGTCTCATATTACCTCTACCTTAAAAAAATCATTTGAGATTCAAACACTCTCACACAATGCTTTCATTTTTGCTTTGATATAAAAATGGAGTTCAAATTACCTACCATTAAGAAAATATACACTTTTTGGTATGCTATCGTATGTTTTGACCTTGGTCATGTGCATCTGGGTAGGTGACTGAGGAAACCCCAACCTCATTCCACAGAGCAATCTCTAAGGTTTGGGTATCTCTGCCAAATGCAACATTCATTAATTTGTCCATACAACAAATACCTACTAAGAAACAATTCTTCACAAGGCCTTGTTATGTGTAAGATATCAAAGATTTGAGAGCTAAGATTTCTAATACAAGAGTTCAGAATTTTCATTTCTCAAAAGAAAATGAGTGCCAAAGGCTTTTTCCAGTTATTGGTAGCTGGAGCCTAAAAGGTGTATTTTAAATCAATGCGACTGTTTTTATGGTCACCCTAAAAGTGCATCACAAAGAAAAGGCAAATAGTATTGCTTTCTGCTTGGAAAGGAAGAAAAATCTCTAAAGCCTTCATCATAAAAACAAGGAAAACAATAGTAACAAAAGCATTCCCCAGTGCTCTGTGGTCCTGACCTTTGTTAAGTTGAAGACCTTTGGGTTAAAACAAATTCATTGCTTTATCTCAAACCATGATATCTGTATGAATGACATGGCTTTCCATATGGTTATGTGTGGTCATATTCCATAATTTTTTGATAACTTAAGTGCTGCTAACTCACCACAACTATAGCAGTTGTTCTTTCTTTCTTTCTTTTTTGTGGTGCTGGGGATTGAACCCAGGGCCTTGTGCTTAACAGGCAAGCACTCTACCAACTGAGCTATATCCCCAGCTCTTACCAGTTGTTCCATACCGGTACCGACCAGAAGAAATATCTTTGTAGTTTTAATGCAGCTACATTTTAAAAAACAAAATTAAAAATGTATTTTCTAAACCATAATAAACCCAAAATATTGCCATTTTACCATGGAATCAATATAAAAATATGAATGAGATATTTTGGCTTTTTTTGTATGAAGTCTTCAATATCCAACATGTATTTTATACTCACAATATGTCTGAACCTAAATAATTAGGTTTTATATGCTCAATAGCCATTTTGCTGGTGGCTACCATTTTTAGAGAGTGCAGAGCATAGGTACAGACACTAGAGCTTCAGTTGAAAGCCTAGATACCTCCCAGGAGGAACATGTCAACATGGATTTTTTAACCTCAAATCAATCATGTACACAGACAATAAGAAGCATACTAAATGGAATCTTTCTAAATTTATGGTTCAATTCTTAAACAGTATAAATCAAACAATGTAAAATGTGGATAAAAGAGTAGTTTTGAACATTAAAGGGAGTGGGTTTGTGGTAGACTTTTGCCCTTATCCAGATTGTTTCTATATTACTAGGATTTTTAAATTGTTTTTGTGGCTGAGAGTTTTTATTTTCTGTCTTCTCCATCATTATTGGACAATTGCTCATTCTTAACCTACTGCCACAATGTCACGGTCTTAGAATAACACACACAGAGATACAAACTTACGTTCTTATGAAAACTGTTTTCTTTGGTACTTAAAGTGTACATAAAAATAGTGCTTTCACTGAGTGAGGAATTGGAATATTAACTAAATTAGAGTCTTTGAAGTGAGGAAGTACTGTCCTACCTTTTTCAATTGTTTTAGGTGCATCACACCTAAAAATATTGAGACAGCTGTCTGAAATCCCATGCACACCATTGATGATTTTTAAAACTATCACTTGACTTGTAAGATGATTTAATTACCTCTCAAATTGTTAATTATTTTTGGAAACAGAAAAGACCAGGGGATACATAAGAAGGCTTGTTTTCAGAAATGAAATAGCCACAAGGGTGTTTATTCCTTCTCTGAGAATTTTAACGTACTATTCATTTAATCACACTACTAACATTGTCACTGTGAAGAAAATGTCAAGAAATGCAATAGTCTTCATATTTCACACCACCACACCACTAGATGTGCCAGTGAAATAAATTCAGACAATTTTGAGAATGGGAATACATGTGAGTTAAAAATAACAGTAAAATTATAATGCAATACATTTTTGTTCTGTTAATGTGTTCAGTAAAGTTACCATGCACTCACATAATAATGATGTAATAGTAATCACTTGGTGTATCCCAGGTACTGTGCTACATGGTTTGTGTTCATTGTTACCTAACCCTCACTCTGACCTTGCAGAGTACACATGTATTCTACAGATGAGGAAACTGAGGCATTTTGAGAGGTTGGTTGCTCTCCGGTCAAGCAGTGTTGGAGTAGGATGAAAGGAAGCACACCCCTCTGTGTGTTGGCTCCAAGCTCTTAACCATTGGGCTATTTTGTTAGTCAGCTTTACATTGTTGTGACAAAATATCCGACATAAACAATTTGAGGAGGAAAGACTTACTTAAGCTCATAGATGCAGAGGTTGCTCTCAGGAGTCACTTGGCCCCACTGCTTTGGGCAGGTGGTGAGGCAGCACATCATGGTGGGGAGCACAGGCAGGAGCAGAGCTGCCCACCCCACGGTGGCCAGGAAGCAGAGACAGGAAGGGGCCAGGGTCCCCCTGGCACTTCAGGAAGCCAACTTCTTTCCCCTGGTCCCTACTTCCAAGGCCCTATACCTTTCAAAGAATGCAGACCAAGCCTTCCACAAGAGCCTGTGGGGGCCCTTAAGATCCAAACCACAATAGTCCTATTACCACATTTTGTCACATCTCATTTTCTGAAATAGCCCAAGTTGGAAAGTGACTTGGAAAGGTCACAAATCTAATCAGTGTGAGAGCAGATTCCCCCAAACCAAGTCTTCTGACTCTAAGGCCATGATTATTCAAGAATGATGGTCTGAATTTCATTCCTTAATCACAGATATTTAAATAAATATCAGTTGTTCTGAAGCAATGGAGAAAGTATGCTTGATGCAGCATTATTCACAATAACCATGACAGGTAATCAACCTATGCAAACATTGGTAGATGTAACACATGAAAGGATTTTTTAAAATGCTGTGTGTGTGTGTGTGTGTGTGTGTGTGTGTGTATGTGTAAGACAGAGAGGAGGATGGTGTTTTCCAGCAGCTGGGGAATGGAGAAAATGAGGAGATGCTGGGCAAAGGCTACATTTCTAGTTACGTAAGATGAAAAAGTTCTGGAGATCTACTGCATGGTATGGCCACAATAGTTTACAGTACTGTGTGGTATACTATGAAGTTTGCTAAGAGAATAGCTCTTTAATATTCTCACCACACGCGCACACACATACACACACAAACACACACACAGGATGACTATGGGAGGTAATGGATGTATTCACTTGATAGTAGCAATAATTTCACAATATATATCTGTAATCAAAGCATCCCAAGATAAAGCTTAAATGTATACAACTTTCATTTATCAATTATTTCTCCATAATAATAAAGATAAACCATCACTGGGCTCACCACTCCCATAAAACCCCAGCCTCCAGTTATCTGGGCAGAGTCTGTGGTCTCTAGGAATGGAGCCTCAGGAGGACCTCCAGAAGCATCATCCTGGCTATTTTCCCAGCCTCATTCTGAGGACCATCTGCTCTTGTTCACATCCTTCAAAATGCTGCTTTTACTTGCCAGGGTTTCTCCATTCCCCTGACTCTTCTTTGCTTACACCATCCTGTGCTTGAACTGCTACTGTAGTCCTCTACCTGTAGTGGCCGTGGAATCAGAAGCCTGGGCTTGAAGTCCATTCTGCTACTTCAGTCTGCAGTCTTGGGTTTGCAAGTGATGCCCTGAGAATACCAGTCTCTTCCCCTGCATCTGCCCTCACTTTCCAGTGCTTGTGAAGGTGTGCCAGGTGTGGACACTGAATAGAGGAAGAGATGAAAGTTGGATCATTTGTAAACTAGATGTCACTTCATGTTAGTCATTGCCAGGTCTATGTTTATTCCCAAATTTGTGTCTTAACCTTGAATGAATGTCTTTATCTTCATGCTCCAAGCAAAATCCCATCGATCCCTCCCGTAAATGTAACCTCATTTACTTCTGCAGCCTACACTAAAATTAGCCTTCTTCCTGCACCTATTCTGCATTCTGCAGGAGTCACCTGCACACAGGTATTTCTCCTCTGATTAGCATCAGCCAAGTCCAGCTGACTGTGGTGCCAGCTCGTGGGCTTAGACCTCCAGATGATTCATTCTCCCAAAGGCTGGCCTCCTATTGACAGGTAGATTGCTGTTTAGGTATGCGACCTTTAGCAGATATCCTCCTCTCTGAGGCCTGAATGCTCCAACCACAAAATAGAGATGATACCTATCTAATGAGGGCAGAAGGCCCAGCCAAATCAAAGCAAGACAAAATGAACAGCTCGCCCTCCCTTCCCTGAGCTGTATGCCTTCTCAGTCCTTCATTGCCCTGATTTGCTCTTCTCACTTCTGTCACTCAATGGACTTGCAAGCCTCCTGTGGTTATTTCCAACAAGCACAGTGAACCTACACATTTCTCAACAGCTCCGCACTGCCCACCCGCCCTGGTTCCAGCCGCCATCATCGCTCCTGGTACTCCACAGCATTCTGCCTTCTTGCTCCCCTATGGCTTATTTTCATTTAAATAGATGAATGAAATTATGTCACATTCCTACTCAAAGTTCTCATAGAAATCTGTAGTCACACTGTAAACAAAATTTAAGCTCCATTGCTCAGGGCACCTTCCTGCCTGGTCCAGCCAGAGCTGATACATCCAACATCACTGCTTACCATGTGGTGGGGTAATTCTGACCACCAGACCTACGGCTGGCACTGTGATCCACAAACACAGTCCTGCCTCTGTTTTGTTACCCTCCAGATTCCCTTGGCTTCCTCTTCATTATTTGCAGGTTCCCAGGCATCGTCGATGATTTCTGCCTGGGAGAAAGAGAAATCAACCTGCCACCCAGTCTTCATCTCTTTACTCTTCTTTATTTATTCTTCATGGCATTTGTCTTCAAGTACAATTATATTATTACTTTTTGATTATTTATTGTTTGCTTGCTGTACTGAAATAAATAGAATCTATGAGAATAAGAAACTGTGCCTTTGAACAGTAGTAACACTAAATTGGCTCCTAGAGGGGGCTCAGTAAATATTTGTTAAGTAAAAACAGTAACAAATGTGCATCAACAACACCACGATGCAGTTTAATACCACTCAGTGCTCTACCAGGCCTGTCCGTTCTGACGTCTGTGTTCTTCCTTGCACTGGTAGGGCAGGAACTGTGGGGTGTTCATCACAAGTGACCTCTGCCATTGGTGGCATGCATTAGATACCCAGTAAGTATGTAATGCTGTGAAATAGCATTTACCCCTTGTCATGCTTTGTTATCACTTGAGTCTCAGCAGCAAAAAACGAAAAAAAAGAAAAGAAAGGAGAAAGGTTCAACCCATAGCCATATAGAAAATGATACACAGGAAGGGAGATGCCAGATGAGGCTGGAGACATGGGCTGCAGCCAGATGAGGGAAGCTCTTTGAATACTGTGCTTAGAAATTTGGACTTTAACCCACTTATATTGTAAAACAGTTGCATACATTACCAATAGAATAATCACATTAAGTTTCTTATGTCATATAACAGTTCTGAGTTTAAACTTTGCATTTATGACATCCAAATAATCCATTCAACTGAAGAATTGGCAAATCTCTCATCCAGCCTATACTGGGTGGCTAGCCAAGTACTTCCTCCATTTAATTTACATGGAATTCTCAGTGGTTTCCATCTGTGCAAGGTCTAAAAAATTAAATCAGTACAGAATATCCTCTTTTATAAGCACCTATTAATAATTTACCTATTTGTATATCCATATACTTATTTAGTTGATTATTTAGTACCTATCATGTTCCAGAAACAGGCTAAAAGTCAAATATTGTCTTAAAATGGCTTTTGCAATGATGTGTGTGTGTTTCTGTGTGTACATGTATGAATATTTCAGAAATAAAATATTTTTCTTCAATAGTCATTGTTATCACTCATGGCATTTGACAAATTGTAGTTTTTAAAGTAATTCATTTATCCCTTACATAAAAGTTCTTGGAACACTTACTAAGCACTAGGTATAAAAAGATAAGCAGGAGCCCCTGAGCTTCAGAGCAGGTTTCCTGCATCCACGGGGGCAGGAGTGGAGGACGCTCAAAGGGCAATCTTAGCACTTGGTCCTCTCACCAGCCTCGTGTGAGCAGTTCCTAACTTTGTTGTTACCCTCACTTTAAAAATGAGGAACCTGAGAGTCCCTGGTGTAGCAGAAATCCACAGATGACCCCATTAGGAAATGGCAATGCCAGAACATGAATGTAATTTGCAATTCCAAAATCAGTTCTTCCTTTTTCCTTTTTTGTCTTCCCTCCCTTTCTCTTCCCTTTCCTTCCTAAATAGTTCAATCCAAAAACATCAAGAGAGACAGAATAAGATTGGCATTTACATCTCCTTAGGGAGAGCCATGTGGCTCAGAACAGGGTTTTGAAGCAATGCCTTGTTTCACCTCCATGATATCTGAGGCCACAACAGAGAGCAAACAAAAACTAGAGACAGCAGCTGGGTTCCACGAGCACCTGAAGTGGTGGCTGGATTCCATGAGCCCATGAGGTTGCAATGACTTCCACGTAGCTGGCATCCATTAGTACTTGAGACCGTAGTTGTCTCTATGAAGCTGGGTTCTATAAGCTTTCCAGGTTAAACAGGAAGAAGCTGCATTGCCTTTTATGACCTGACTTTGGATGGTACATTGCATCGCCTCCATAGTCACAGGTCTGCCCATGTCAAGGGAAGAGAACCACCACTCAGTGGAAGAACAGTCAACAACAGGTTGTAAGAATAAGTGGAGTGGAACAGCTTTCTGGAGTTATCTTGGAGAATACAAACTGCCCTAAATATAATGAGAAAAGCAATCATTTTTGAGATGTTCCTTCTAAAAGAGTATAATATAGAATTACAATCATGGCAATATTAGACAAACCCCTAAAACCCCTACAGCACAAAAAACTGGCCTACAGCCTCCATACAAATCAAGAGCATAAACTTCCAGGAAAGCTGAATGGATGGTGCATAGTGACAAAGGTTGAAGAGATATGACCACTAACAGCTACTTGTGATTCTGAACTACACCCTTTCACTATCAAGGTTATTATTGAGACATTTAGAAAACTTTAAAGTAGTTTGAATATTACCTGGTCATAATGCATCAGGCTTATTTTCCTTTGATTATATGATTATGATTATGTTGGAGAATGTTCTTGTATAGGGTAAACAAATATAGTGTTCAGATGAGACATAACATCCAGTCAAAAAGGACCATAAAGTTCTATGTTCCATATTTGCAGTTTTTCTGTAATTTTGTGATTCTGTAATAAAAATATGTTCCCTCTTTTGTAAATAATCAAAGCAATAACTAGATATCCAGGGCCATAACCATCAGAATCAAGAAGGCATTTGCAGCTATCTCTGTTTGAGTCAATTGGAAATGAGTACTGAATCTCTACTTCCCTTAGAACATACAAGAATACAAGAACCAAAGAAAAGGGGAGAAATTAATTCAAAACCTTAATGAATGCATTGTTGGTCTTTACTTTTCATTTGGAAGAGACTTATTAACTTCCTTGTTCTTCTATAATAAACAATAAAACTTCTTTAATAATTGACTTGTTGTGTTGGGTGTGGGCTGAGATCACACAAATAGTGGAGAATCATCCATCCAGATGTGCTGTAATGCAGTCTGGCCGAAGGCTCACACAGAGGCAGGAAGCTTCAGCCACCAGTCTTGTGGTGCTCTGCTCTACCTGGAGCTCAGGCCGTCCAAGTCAAGATTACACTTGGACTTTTTCAGCCCTTGAAAATCTCCCTCCTACTATGGATGAATCTTGTTCTTAATTGTTCCTTAAATTGTTTGTGCTTATAAAGCCACAAAATCTGCTGGTTATCATTGAAGAAAGAAGTAAACTTCATGAAGAACTGAGGACACTTTGAAACGGTAACAGGAGAATGATTTTAAAGCCTCTGCTCTAACTCATTTATTTTTATTTATTTGTTCTCAGATCTTACATGTATTAGACATCTTCCGAGAGCTATGTAGCATCCAGGCTGCTTCTTGATTTTATTTTTTTCACTTAATGTGGCGTTGCAAGCAGTGATCCACATGAAAGTGGTTGTACAGCTGTCATTTTTAAACCTCACAGCCCCACCTCCTTTCTGCTTAGAACCCTCTTCCAACACAACCCTTACAACTAATTCAAACCTTGCCTTCCCAAATGAGCTTCATTCCTGACAGTGACCTTTCCTTCTTTTGAACACTGGCCACATTGAATGTGTCTGTTATTGACACCTGTCAGACGTTACCAGCACGAGAGTGACTTTGCTCTCCAGCTCTGCTGTCCAAGTTGGCAACCCCTAGCCACGTATGACTATAAATTTTAAATTCTTCTAAATCATCATGTTCCTTTTAATTTACATATAATATCTATTCCTATTTATGGGTTAAAATTAAATTACATTAAAATTTAGTTCCTAGCCACATTTGTCACTTATCAACTTTTCAGTGGCCATGTGTGACTCATGCCTACTATTTTGGAAGAGGCAGATTAAGACATTGTCTTTTTATTTACCTCTATTTTTTTTCATTGACAAGTTTTGTATACACACACACACAGTATAATGTGATGCTTTGATACATGCATACATCATGGAGTCATTAAATTATTAGAAACAATAGTGTATGAATAATAAAAACTATTCATAAGAGGGAATACAATGTATACTAAAAACAAATGAAAGAAATACTACATGTTTCAGCATAGAAAGGAGTAAAAATGTACAATGTTGGGAAAAGTAAAATGACACTCCCAAAATGATATAATGTAACAAACATTAACACACACACAAACAACACTCTAATTTGTATATATGCAATGTCCTAACAATAAAAGTCATGGGCAAGAAGAACACATAACAAATATGTGGTCCTGCTGCCTCTGGAAAAGGTCACAGGGAGAGCAAGGGACTAGGAAAACGAATTATGGGATCTGAATAGTGTTTGTTAAAGCAATCAACAGGACTATCTATACCAAACATTTAAAAATACACAGTGTATATGCCCAGATTGCTATTTGCTAATAAGGGGTGGGAGCAATCAGGTACCTTTTAGGTCCCTTCCTATATTGTGTCCAGGTCTGATCAGTCGCTTCCAGACAGACTTCAAGCCTCTCACATTTAAAGATGGCAGACTGCTCAATCAACTGCTCAACACCTTTTCTCTTTTCTCTAGGCAACAAACAGAATACTTTCATTTAAAGAGAATGGATGTTTAGGTAAGTTTGGGACAGTGAAGTCCTAGGTTAATGGTTCTCAAGTGTTCTCCTGGGACCTGAAATACAGCATCACCTCGAAACTTGCTAGAAATGCAAATAATTTCAACAAAATGCCACTTCCAAGACGGCTTTTCCACCTTTCCTCTGCAGAGAGCATGTTTTTCCTGTTGCCCAGCTTACTCAGATTCAGAGCATGGCCCCAAGTGAAGCTGCGTTAGCCCACTAGGTGGAAATCATTCATGCCATGGTTGTTCTGTTTCACCTGCATCCTCCAAAAACACAGTGGCTTCCCAGTACCTGGGGTGCAAAACCAGGCAGGAAAGATCTTCAACCAGGGGTCGAGCATTTGTATCCAATCAACTAGACAGAAGGTAAGCTTCGCCTTGTGAACACAGAGGGCTAGCAAAATGATCTACTGCCAACATTTCAGTATTGGGCTCTTCCACACAGAAATCCAGATTTCCTGACTCTTGGACATTTGATGAACATTGACTCTGTTCCCATTGGATGAGTGAACAGCTTCTCCTCCTTTGCCACCCCCTCCCTCTCCCATCTATATGCTCAGGCATTCTTATTTCTTTACGTTTGCTGCCTGGCCCGTGCCTGCATCTGGTTATTTGATTTCTGCATGAGCTTGTCAAGTTTTGTGCAACTTTGACCAGAGAAGAACTCCTGCTCCCCATCCCCCGCTCTATTTCACTGGAGTTGCCTTAGAACTCAGCCTCACTAGAACTGGCCAGTTCCCATGCCCTGTGGTGAGGTGGGAGGATCATCATAACGCTCATGCCCATGGTATTCACCCAGCATGGGGGCCAAGAGTCGTGCCTTCCCAGCTGTCTTCTGAGTCACTGTGTACAAGTCCCGTGCTTGCCTAATAACTTAGGGCATGATTTATGTAAATTTTCACCTTAATAAAATTTCTGCAAAGTTCTCTCTCTCTCTTTCTCTCTCTCTCTCTCTCTCTCTCTCTCTCTCTCTCTCTCTCTCTCTCCACCTTTCTTTTTATTTTGATGAATTCTGCTTGGAAGTGCTGAGAACAGCCCCAGGAAGTAGGCACCCCAAAGCCATGCTCAATTCATGCATCCCTGTCATTCAAGCTGACTCATTTCCTCTCTGCCCCTGCACCTGCTCCCAAATCACCTTGCAGGCAGTAAGATAAGAAGGTGATCCAACACCACGTGTGCCCTGATGACTTCCAGCTGTGAGTCTTTAATCTGGACCTCTCCCCACACATCTGACTCACACATCCAGGTTTCTACTCCTGATCTCCACCTGGAGATTCAAATGGCATCTCACATGTGAGGTCCCAATAACCTCTAAAGTGTGCTCTCCTACCCCTAGTCTTTCCTGGTAATGGCAATGGTAACTCCATCTTCCTAGCTGGTCAATCAAAATCCTTGGAGTCACTCAAGGCTCCTCTCTTGCTCTCATTCTCCACATCCTGTTCATCAGCAAATCCTGTGAATATAACTTCAGAATACTTCCAGAATCTTTTCACATCTCACACCTTCATTCTACCTCCTGGTCCAAGCCAACCTCACCACTTCACTGAAAAAACTGGAAACATTTCCTCACTTTTCTTCCTACTTCTGCTCTTGTTCCCTTAGTTCCATTTGGTGCACTCTCAATGCAGAAATCAGAGTGATTCTCTTGAAATATAGATGACATCTCACAACCCATGCCCTGGCACCTGCATTTCCCTCAAATAGCAAGCCCATGACTTTACAGAATACCCACGCTTCTGTCTCCTCTCTTACTCTTCCCTCTATGATATTCACCCTCCTCACTCCATCGACCTCCTTGTCTCTGGACACCTTGGAGTGTTCTCTCAGATATTTGCATGAAGAATGCCCTCAGCTCCTTTTTACTCAAATTTCATTTTCCTTCTGAGACTTCCGTGGCTACCCTTTTTAAAATCATTCTACAAGTATCTCTGGTCTTAACCTACTTTACTTCTTGGCTTAGCAACTATCACTATCTTTTTATTTGTACCAATCTGAAATCTAAAATCCATCAAAAACAAAAAAAGAAAAAAAAATTCACTATGTTAGATACCTGAAATAATCAACTTATGAGGAGAAAGGCTTTGTTTTAACCCACAGTTTCTGGGGTTTCACTCCAGCATCAATTGGCCCCATGCTGTTGAGCCTATGAAAGCCAGGGCATCATGGAAGGATCACAGAAAGCAAGAGGAAAGAGGCCAGGTCCTCCTAAGACACAACCAATGGCCTGTGTCTACCTCCCACTGGGCCCTGCCTCTCAAAGTTCCCACCCCCTCCCACCCCAAGTCCTCAAGCTGGTACCAAACCTTTAACACACAGGTGTTTGGGAGGTATTTAAGATCCAAACTATGGTGTTCTGGCCCTTGATCCTCAAAGATCTCACATGCAAAATGCATTTAGTCCACTCCCAGGGTCCTGCAGTCTTTGAGGTTCTAGCACTGCTCAAAAGGCAGGCACAGAGCTTCCCTTGAGACTCAAGTCAAACTCATCTGTGAGCCCCCGTGATATCCAAATGAAAGTTACTTGCAGGACATATTCCTGGGACAGGCACAAGAAAAGCTTTCCTATTCCAAAGGGAGGAATAAAGAACTGGGTCAAAGCAAGATGGAAACCCAACAGGGCAAAAATTGAATTCTAAATCTGCACATCCAGCATCTGGGGCACACTGTGGCAGTGTCTGGGCTCCAAGATTTTGGACAGCCCCACCCCTACTGCTTGGCTGGTTGAGGCCCATCAAGCCTCACTCTCAGTAACAATGTTCTGTGTCAGCACATTGTGGTCACTAGCACATGTGTCTGACATAATCGACTTATGCAAATAAAAGGTTTATTTTGTTTCACGATGTTGGAGGTTCCTGTCTGTCTGTAACTGGTTGGCACCACTCTGTTTGGACCAGGAGAAAGGCAGCACATTGTGGTGCCCAGGGTATGGCAAAACAAAACTGCTCACCTCGTGCCCAGTGAATGAAAGGGAGGAAGAGGAAAGAACCAGGCTCCCATGAGCCCCTTCAGTAGCAAGACCAAAAGGTCTCCCACCTGGCCCACCTCTCAAAGGTTCCACCACTTCCCTGTAGTGTCAGGCTGGGGACCCTAGCCTTTACCACATGGACATTTGGGGGACATTTCAGATCTAAACTAAAACACATCATGTGGAAACTCATAAGTTGCATATTTTAGAGCATTGACTACCTCACATTCTTGGATTTGGGGTGCTCAGCCTATATAAGCATCCATATTTATACTTACATTTAATTAATTGCATATGTTTGTTTATATTTTCCTTATCCCCAGAATGTTCTAGAGAGTCTGCCTGCACATCGTGCTAATTATCTGTTTCACCCACCACAATATATAAGCTTCACCAAGCAGTTCTTTGTGTTGGCATGTTTCCTGCTGAATCCCCAAGGCTGAGAACAGGCCTCACTAAGAAGGCTCCCAGAAACTGAATTTGCCACCTCCAGCCACATCGCATTGGCCAGGATCCAGTCACAGGGTCCCACCTAACTGCAGGGCACTTGGGGAACTACAGAAGGTACAGAGTGTGATGCTGGGGGCCAGCCATCTATCTCCCCCACAGTCAGGCTTTCTTGTCAACCCAGCAACCTGTGCTCCAGGCCCAGTGCTGCACCCCTGAGGCGTCCTGGTCATGTTCTACAGTGCTCTTTCCAGCCACACGCCTTGACCTTGTCGTGCACTTGTCTGGAGGCTCTTGAGGCCTGCCTTTGTCATTTTTGCTCCTCACCCTAGCCACCTTCCAGGCAGAGGAGAGGTGGTGCTGGTAACCAGGCCTGGGCAGACAGCTTTCCTTCCCCCATTGTGAGGGAAAGTTCCGTTTCCTTCTTTAAATAAAGACAAATTCATTTCTTATTAGAAATTTGGCAGCAGCCCAGCTGTTCCCACAAAGGAGCCTCCTTGCAATGCTGCATGTGCTCCCTCCCACCTCAGGACTTCCTCAACCCTGAAACCACTTCTATCAACTTCCTGGCTTAAAAATAATAGGCTTGCCTGAGGCACACTGAACTTGAAATTCACCTGTGGGACAGAGTACAGCCTTTAAGACCAAAGACTCCAAAAATTATAGAACGTTCCCATACAGAGGCATGAAAGGAGAAGAAAACATTCATATTCTCTGGGAATATTTATCACATTTCAGAATCCCAAATTGCAAGAGGCACCAACCTCTCCCTTGAGGTCACCCACAGAGAATGACACAGTGCCTGGCACACACTAGGCACATAATACATTCTTACTGAATGACTCCAATAAATGCTGTCCTCTTTGGTCCTGTAAATGCATAATTTGATTCATCTGTGAATAATCTTTAAAGATAAATGATACTTCTGTCTGATGCAGATAAGGAAACAGGGGTTCTCAGAGGTAGCAGCTGTCGGTCAGGCAGCCAGCACGGAGGGCACCTGCAGTTTTCAGCCATTACTCAGAATTGCTACAGTTGTTCAGAGTTGGTGGGGCCCTCTGATGGCTTCACCCCACACATGGAAACAAGGGCTGCATATCCTCTTCAATGCTCCTTAGGAAAAAGAGGGGTAGGCAGGAGGCCTCCTACCCTACCTTGTGAGCACTGCTTTTTTAGATCCATATCTGCTTATCTTCAGAAATTAATATTGCCTCTCTGGATCATGGTAGTCACCTTTGGCCTCCACATAGGGCATGCCAACCATTGTGAGCTCAGTCTTTCATCTCATTTAGACCTCCTATGAGTACTCTGCCAAAGTACTAATATCTTCCCTATTCTTCACTGCTACTTAAATGACTTCCTTCCAGTCACACTTCCAAGGTGCCCGGGCAGGAACTCATTGAAGACCTATCTGACTTTGGAGACTGAGATTTTAACCTAAATGCTGGAAACCGTCACATGTGGACATAAAAACACAGAAAGAAGTGAGCACAGACTCATGTGAAGACACTCCCAGTATTGTCTTTAGAGGTCAGCTTGTTACCAGGCAGAAGTTTCCTCAAAAGTCTTTGTTTAGTGAAATGGAAGTATGTGGAAGAAGAATGGAGTAGGCTGCTTCCAAGAGAGGAAAATGGTCCAGGGTCTACCGCATGGGGAGTCTTTGTATTTGATCTGGGAAGCTCCCTCCTCATGTACTGTGTATTGGAGGTGGTCATTGTGATTTCCCTGCATGGCCTAATGCACATGTGCCAATTCTGCCATATTGGAAATTTTTCAGCATGTCCATTTTCTCCAGATTGGCAGGGAGCTGTTTGACCTGAAGGCCATCCCGGGTACCGCAATGACCAGTGGGTGCTGTGCAGGGACACAGCCTGCATTTCCTTTCCCCACCTGCCTTGCTCCTGTCTATGGAGATACCTGCTCTAACAGTCTTAGGCCTGCAGATTTCTGAAGGTCCTGTATATTAGGAAATAATAAAACTAACTGCTTCTAATTCCCCTGCTCACTCCCAACAGGGTGCCCAGTATAGGGACTCCCAGAGGTACGACAGGAAAAGGAGAATACTAGCCAAGTAGGAACTGGTCATCCTTGTAAATTGTCCTCAATCTGTCCCTCAACTAATCCCTAACCTGCAGAGCTTCCTGAGCAGCCATTTCATTATTACTGCCCCCATTTCCACCCTCTTTCACTTATTCTGATGATTTTCCAGTGACAGGGTGATGAAAAGAAATTGTCATTTACTGAACATCCATTGTTACCAGAAGCTTTACCTATTATCTCATTAAAGAGCCTTTGGGAAATGCACGATTGCCCTCATTGTACAGAGGAAGGAACTGAGACTCTGAGAAGCAGTTCCATAAAGTTCACTTGACTAATACATTTCGGAGAAGGAAGAGAACCCAGGTATGTGAGAGTCAGGAGCCTGTGCTTTGTAGAGAAAGTTAACTTCCTTGGAAAAATAAAAATGACTAAAACTGACTATTGACTGCAAAACAGTATTGTTAAAGCTTTTGATCTGAAGTTTCGCAATCCATTCTCAAAAACTCTCCAAGTGGATCTTATCATTTTACAAATAGTGACGGAAGATAGGGCTCAGGTTACCGCAGTCACTTAGCACACATCATGCAGCAGGAATGCGGCAGAGCCAGAGTTCAAAGCAAGCAGATTGGTCCTCACACTCAGGCTCCCATGCATTATGAGCTGCTCCCTCCGGAGGCCCCTGCATGCTGCCCACCTGGCACAACCCTGCCAAATGAGGAGACTGGTTCAAAGCAACTTTTACCTACACTCTCTCAGGACATCAAAGGAGCCATTTCTGTGAGAAACAAAGCCACAATGATGCACTACAATATGTGCTTGTGTCCATCAGGTTTGGCATTTAAGACAGCCTCATGAAATACAGCTTTGAAAAACTGTTAGGTTAGAACAAAGGTCTTACAGGTGGAAAAGACATAATGTCTATTCAGTGAAAAAGATTTTGCTAGTTGTCATTAAATCTACCTTTGTTGCAAACAATTTCTCATGTCCATATGAATTCTTTGTTCTTGCAAGTCAGGAATTATTCTAAAACATACTTTGTCGTCTAGATAACCTGCTGGCTCTATGCTTGCTATGTGTTCCGTCCCATGGTTAATGCCCATATTCTTTACACTCTTCTTGATATAAATTAAACTATTGAGGTTCTATTCTACCCATGTTAACAATTCCCTTTTTAACTACTATGAAGAGATTATTTGGACCATCCTTGGATATATGCAAGGGAGAATCCTAAGAAAGTTCAACCCCAGACTTGCCAAATGAAGGGGTTGTTACTGGTAGATGTATTCAAGTAACTCTTTTCCAGAAGAGCTGAGCTAAAATCTGTAAAGAGGGAGACAAGAGCCAACATAATGGATAAGAATATTCAAATACAATGCTTTCTAAAGCTAGGGAGAGGCATGACCACACAACAGGGAATATTCAAGGAGATAATCACAGTCAAATAATGGAACACAGTGAAGCAGAATGGCCCAAGATAATGGCTGCTGAGCAGGGAGGTTCCTCTGGGAGATGCAGTGGCAGCAGAACTCATTCTGTACAGCTGACATGGCGAGAGGACCCTGGGCATGACAGGGGCTCACACAGTTTGTGGTGGGCTAGGGATGCCTAGCAAGGGGAAGAACTCATCGTGCACCTTTCAGAGCAGAAACATCCTAGAAACTTCTCCCACAGTGACATATCTGGAAGAGGAGAGGAAGGAAAAATCTAAGACTATGGGGCCAACAAGGAGAAGGGAGTAAGAGAGGGGTTTCAATCACCCATGTGCAGCTGAACATTCTTCCATTCAGGTCCAACAGGGAGAGGTTCTTTTTGTATACAAGGAGGTCTCCAATCATCGGTAGATAAAGGACCATCATTTTAATTAGTCATTATCTCTGAACAAGACTTTTTCTCAAGTCACAGGTCCTAAATTAATAATTTCCAAAACAATTTTTTTTCCAATTCCATGATGAAATTGGTGATAAGAAGCATCACTGGTTTACCTTTGTAAAACATTCTGCTTACCTTACTGACAACAAAATAGCTCTTAGTGGTTAGAAACATTGTCCCTAAAGTTACAATGACCAGGATGTTATCAGTCTCCATTTGACCATAAACATGCTTTGTGATCTTGAGAAAGTAACTCTTCCCTTATGAGCTCAAGTTTTCTGCATAGTCAAAAAGGAAATAAATATCTATATCAGAGAGATGTGTCAAAGATTGATATATATATATATATATATATACATATATATATATATAGCACCTGTCATGGTGTCTCACATATTAAACTTTGAATAAATGGTGAGAGATTTTCATTCTCTAAGATGCCTTTGAAAATGTCACCAAAGGTATTTTGTATTGTTGGTGGTGCTGATAATGAGTGGTTTGTTTGCTTCCTTCAGTCTAGTACTATAAAAAACTATATCCAGTTGCAGGCAAAAATAGCAGCAAAGTCATACTGTTATGATTTCTCAGAATCAGGAATTACTTTACTTCAAAGGCCCTAATTCTTACACCAGCTCACCAAGTTGGAATGATCTTGCCCTCTATAAGACAGTACAAAGACCAAAACTCAGACAAAAACTTCAGCATCCCTCCCTAAAGTTGGAAGTCACATAAATAAGACCATGTTTGAACATGAAATATTTATCCCAGGGAGCTATGGAATGTTCACTTATATATCACTCTATACTGCATGATGTTTCAAACAAGCATATATATTAACTAATTTGTTATTTCCTTTCACTGTTAAGAGGTTTGCACAATAGTCATATGATCATGTATACCATAACTTTTTGAAGTCGCTGTTTACAAACAAGTTCAGTCAATTTGAAATCATGCAACTTGTCATGAGTTACATGATGCGGAAGTAAACCTTCAGCACCAAGGGAAAGGGCATAGTTCTGCTTATGTAATCCATCAGCAAATTTGGTTCTGTGATGTTTGGTGGCCCAGACAAAAATATTCTAAAATAAATTATATGATTTTCATTCCTAGAAATGAAAGCAATTTTAATATCGAGTTTTTCTCATAGTGATTTCATACATGAGAATTTCTGTAGGGGGCAGAGAACAATGGATAATGAGAAGAACCGCAGCTTTAGGCCTCATTAGTGTATCTGAGCTCCCCTCTATTGCTGATTTTTGGCATGTGTGAAAATACTTGATAAATTGAAGGCAAGGGTCATAAAAAACTATTTTTATAATTCTTTCTGGTGAAACACATATTCATACACTTAAACACACACACACACATATATGTATATTCACATATATAATCTGCAAATATCAAGTGAGTTGTGTGACCTTATAAAACTTACTACAGAACTCTAAGATTAAAGTGAAGATTCCTCCAAAGAAAAAAAGTGCTTGGAAACATCACTTGAACTTAGAAAATAACTTCATCATCAAAAACAATAAAATCTAGCCTTCAACCCAAGAGAACTGTGGCTATCCCAGGGCTACATTGAGACTGTCCTCTGAATCTAAATCTGTTCAGGTCTCCATCAGAATGGTATGTGGAGACCTTGGAAGATCCAAGAAAAATCTTCAAAGGCAATTTAAATTTTAGTGGAATTTAATTCAGTAATTAAAATGAATGCACTAGAATTTTACACACTGACATAGACCTTTAAGAAATGTTGTATTGAAGGAAAAAAGTTCATTACATAAAAACAAACATCATATTGTAGTATTTGTATAAACTATTTATGAATTCAGTATATTGTTTAAGGATTAAAATTTTAATAAATGACTGGCAAATTACAAATCAAACTCATCCTGATAGTTGCCTCCTGGGAAGGAGGAGGTAAGGTAGAATGGGACTAAGCATTGGGTTTCAACTTCACAATAATGTCATTTAATGAACCAAAATGTGTAATGCAAACATGAACTGTTAATGACCATTAATTATAAATGGCAGGTACACAGATGGTAGTTAAATTATTCTCTTTTTGCTTCCATATCTTTTGATTTTTGCCTTTTCAAAGAACGAAAATCTATGTGTTTGATAAATTCAAATTGAGAGCCAAGCACAACCATTCTGGGACCTTATCACAATGCAAACCCAAGGTTGGGGGAAATTCCTGCACCTCCTGTAGACTAGACAGTGACCCTGAGGTTGAGAGCATCTCTGAGGGAATCCTCAGTGCCCAGATGAGGTCAAAGCACACCATGGAATTGGAAGTCTTCTGAGCTTGTTTCTGACCCCCATTGAGAAGCCTAGATCTCTTTCCAGACAATGTTGAAGCAGCCTGGGTTCCTGTTGTGACTGTATCATATACTGAGACATATTCTGGAAGCTTCCTTTTATAAAATCTGTAGACTAATGAATAAGGATTGTTCCAACCTATGAGTTGGACACTCGGCAATAAATTCCTCAAAATGTAATTTTTAGTTGTAAGCAAATTTTCCTGATTCTGAATAATTATCTTGTCAAGGAGAATATCCATGTTAAGAAACCTAAACCCTTAGGTTATTATTAACTTTTTGAAGGTAACTGTTTTGTAGAATGGGAATATCCATTTTGAACATGAAAGGTGTGACTCTAAAAGCACTAGAGATACATTTAAATGTGACATCTCCTCCATGCAAAGTACATTTTTTCTATTGTTGAATTTGTTCAGCTGAATTCTACTCACATTTCAAAGCTTGTGTGATCATTTCTAGGAAGCACCACCTTCTTCTACCCAGGCCCTAGGTTTGGCTAGAGAACCCCTAACACCCTGGGCACATCTCTTTAATATGTATCCTATGGCCCTGTTTTCTGTTGGTAAAAAAAAAAAAAATGTGAGAGAAAAGAAAAGTTTGTATTTTTTGAATACTAAAGGATTTTCCCAAAGTTTACAGTCATATCATACATATGTTAAAGTTTAGGACATTATCTTTCAACTTTAGGTAGAGTTAAAGGAAATTGATATCTCACAATACGTTCAGCGGGTATAGTTACAGAAATCATTGCCTGTGAAACTTCTTTCTTAAAGAACAAGCCACAACCTCTGTCATCCAGTGGCTATGGCTGATGGGCCCAGGGATGAAGAGCTGGCAAAGCCAACCCATGCTTAGGTTGACCTCTGGTCTAGGGCCAGAACTGACACTAAGAGTGGTTTGCTTTTCTTTAAGTCTCTATACGTGTCATGTATTAAACTAAGCTCTTCCTATACACAAACTGATTTCTTTTACACAGTAGTTCAACAGTAGTAAAAACCATAATTATCCCTGCATGACTATGACAAAACTGAGATTTGAAGAGTTTAGTAACTTGCTTAAGGTCACAGATTTCATAAATGTTGGAGCTAGAGTTTTATCTCAGGTCTGTGGGATTCCAAAGTGAAATTCTTATGGCCTGGTGTGAAAAAAGATGAGTCCTAATATCAAATTCCTCTCTCACAAACGTGGAACTGGGCAACGTGGAGAGAACAGAGTCATTCTAATGGTGTCAGAGCTGAGACAATGCCTTGGGGTACAGGCAGCATTCGGTGAGGCTATGGGAAATCAGGAGAGGGCAGTGAATCTAGGCAAGCAAAGAAAGTGTGATTCCAGAGAGAGGAGAAAAGAGAAGATGTGCAGAAAGAGAAGCTGAACTGGCAACAGAAGAGCTTGAAGAATGTCCATCAGGCCCTACAGCTCAGGTTCCTAGGGTCATTTTGGGAAAGGACTTTCCCACCACTGGTGTTCATGAGAATTTGGCTTTCACTTGACCTAAGATTCCTTATGTTTATCTATCTATCTATCTATCTATCTATCTATCTATCTATCTATCTATCT